>JAVQKG010250365.1:0-18987 GCA_036025885.1 Hypseleotris bucephala
CTCAAAGTTTACAAGGTGAACTCAGAAATACAGTTTACTGCAATGGAATAAAACACTGAAGAACAGAACATTGACTTGTAATGTAAATACAGAAAGTGAGCAGTGAAAAGAATTAAAGATACACTCCTCATTTGTTTGTATTAGACACCTTTTTTCCTTATTAAAGTGTACTCATAGAAAAAGCAATTAAATACAGACAAACAATACTACGGGATATTAAATGAGCTATGTGGAGGTCTTCTAAAATAAGAAATTGGAAAATGATTAAAAAATGCTTGGCCAAAGGAGATGTAGTTGAGTTTTGCTTGTCTCTCCCTTGGCATCTACAGCAACAACAAATCCGAGTTTGTGTGTATCGTTCATTTAAGTGTACTTGTAGAAACAGCAAATACACATGTAGATTTTAAATTTCGATTGTTTTTTTGTAATCTGGAAGTGGACTGACCTGTAATGGTGACCTGATCTCCGTCTTTCAAAAAGGTACGGGTCTCCCCTCCTCCGAGATCTATGGTCTTAGAGCCCCTCCAGGACAGCTCCAGCATGGACCCAAAACTCTCAGGCTCCTGTAGTACAACACAGACCAATACAGAAAAAAGCAACATAGATACTGTTACTGGGAATAATAGTTTTAGAGACATTAGGTGTACTAAATGGACGAAAATATGTCACCACCAAAAACTAAAAATAAATAAATGCATACATCCTACAGTATATAGTGCTTTTCAAGATGCCCAAAGATGCTTTACAATTGTATTATTCAAATAAAAGGTCAGACACTGTTATTTGGTTGGAAATAAATCTTTTGCATTGATTATGGCACACATTCGCTGTGGCATTGTTTTGATAAGCTTCTGCAATGTCACAAGATTTATTTCCGTTCAATTTTTCAGCAATTTATTGGTGATTATAGGAGAGTCAGACCACTGCACCAAAGCTCTCCAGCACATCCCAAAGATTCTCAATGCGATTAAGGTCTGGACTGTGATGGCCAATTCATGTGTGAAAATGTCTCATGCTCCCTGAACCAGTCTTTCATAATTTGAGCCCAATGAATACTGGCATTGTCATTATGGAATATGACTGTGCCATCAGGGAAGAAAAAATACATTAATGGAATAACAATCATTCAGTAATTCAGGTAGTCAGCTGACCTCATTCTTTGGGCTCATGTTGCAGAACCTAGACCTGACCAACTACAGGAGTATCACATTTATTTTCTTATTTAAATCTAGGTGGTGACTATCTTTTTTGTGAAAAATTTGATGGAAATACATATTTTTGGCCGGGCAGCAGTGTAGGTTGTTGATGTGTGTTTTAGGTGAACTGACCGGTCCACTGATGGTCCCAGATGCCAGCAGGTCTCCAGGTCTGAGGTTGCATCCGTTGACTGTGTGATGGGCCAGCTGCTGCTTCATGGTCCAATACATGTACTATTCAAAACACATGGCTATCAGTGCATATCTATCATATCTATTTATATATATTATGATCAAGGCTATACATTAACACTAGCAAGATTTCAGCTATCAGCCTAGGTATCAAGCCCTGTTTATGTTGTATAAACTATGAAATAAATTTTACTCACCTTGAAGTTGGATTTACAGATTGTTCCAGGTTGTGTCATGCCCTCACCTGCAGAGAAAATAAACAAATAAATGAGTAAATAAATAATCCATATCCATAACAGTGGAGAAATCATACATATAGCATTAAAATAAATACACATTAGCTTGAAAGATGTCAGTTTAGGGATACCCTAATATACAGTCATTTCCTTTTCTGATCACATAAAAGTGTTTTTTTCCTTCATTAACGCGAGTTGGAGTAATCCTTTATGCCGGGGCACTGACCTTCTCATGAGCTTTCTGCATAAAAAGGTGAAGAATCCCCTACTTTCTATTGTTTGCACTGGCTGTGGTAAACAACCATTTTCAAAAGATTATTATTTATTATTATTATTATTTTGATTGATTGATTGATTACTTTTTATTTATTTACCATTATTAAAGAATCTAAGTGTCATTTTTTAAAATCTATTTATAAAAGAGACAATTCTTATTCACAAACATTTAGTAAAAGAAATGTGAGATTACAGACTATGAATAATTTTCATCTCTGCACTCCTGGCAGGTTGGTTTCAAACTGTAAACTGTAACCTTAAACACCCACCTTTTACTGACACAAAAAGGTTGATGTTGAAAGTATATGGATCCTTGTGTTGTAGATATGGCAGAGGCTCTGGATCCTGAAAACACAGAATTACAAGCATTTAAAACCTCCCGTTAGACCAAGACTTGGATTTGGGTAGACCTGGTTAACCTGATGGAAGTAGACAGAACCTGGACTGAGTTGGGCTCTGCAAAGGGCATCAGTGCCTCCATGGGGACCACCCAGGGGGATATGGTGGTCCCAAAGTTCTTCCCCAAAAACGGGCCCAATGGAACGTACTCCCACGCCTGGATGTCCCGCGCTAAGACAGGAAAAACAATATTAACTAGGTTAGGATTTGCTACATCTTTTGTTGTAATATCTTGGCTGACAGATCTGACAGAAATGGACCAAAGAGAATCTAAAGGGAGTTACAAGCTTTCTGAGTGAAGTCTGAATGTCCTCCCTGTGTTACTATGGATTCTTTTCAGGTTTTCCAGTCTCCCTCCACCATTTAAACTTGACTAACTGTTCAGAGTGTAACCCGCCTTTAGCCCATAGCTGCGGGGTTAGGCTCTATTGTCTATTCAACCACAACCACTACATCTCATTCTCTCTCTCACAGTCTTTACCTCTCTCTCCCTCTCTCTCTCACACACACACACACACACACTCTACCTGTCTCTCTCTCTCGTATTCCCTCTCTCTCCTGTCTCTGTCTCTCTCTCCACATTCCTCTCTTCTCTCTCTCTACCCCTTCTTCTCTCTTAACTTTCTCACTCTCCTCTTTCCCTGTCTGTATTCTTCTCTGTTTACTTCCCTCAATCTCCCTCTCTCTCTTTGACTCAGAGCTCTGGGGAAATGCAGCCTGTCATTTAGACCTTAACAGAATCCTTCAAAGATAAGTGTTCACAGGACGCTCTGTGTGTAGAGTCATCTCCAGAGGGCTCAGCTTCTCAACCAGAAAATGGAACAATGTCACTTCACTCTGCTCTCTCAGCACAAATGTCAAACAGGTAAAACTATCACTGGATACAAGATAACAGCAGACAAAGCTACAGCCAATCAAAGGTAAGAATGGTCCAGAGCATGTCCAAAGTGTGGCTAAGGGGCCAGGCAAGCCATAGGGTGAGATTTAATACTGCCCATGCAATTTTGTGTTTTGTTTGTTTCTTTGTTTGTTTTATTTTAATAATTTAAATGAAATAGACAATAAACAATGGAATATATCTTCTGAATCTGGGATATCTTACCCATATTACATAAATAACAGCTATTTCTAATTCTATCGTAATCTTCAGAATTTGTCCAGTTTCCACACTCATTTGTATCCAGAAATCCAAGTAAAATAATCAGATGCAGAATTTTTGCGGTCTTGTTCCAACTTTTTAGGTACTTGTAGCTGCCACTACATTCAAAAGTGGAGCTAATGAATTAATTATTTAATATCTCACAATTAACCTTACATAGTTTACTATGTAATTTAATGACCATTATGTTTTAATGCAATATGTAAAGTATTGTATTCTGTATGTGTTTACATTTTATACATAGTCCCAAGACATTTAGAATGTGTGTGCTGTTGTGTATAATGGTGTAGTGTTTCGTACCGCTCCAGTCGTTCATCAGCACCATCCCAAAGATGTGTTCGTGGGCTCTCTCCACCGGGACGGGCTCTCCCAGAGGGTTCCCCCCACCCACGAAGAAGGCCTGAGTCAGGGGAGGACACACGTTATCAAAAAGAGAGGACACGCGTCATCAAAAGGAGAGGACATACATTATCAAAAACACACAGACAAAGCCTTCTCTTCAGCTTTATCTGAATAATGAGGATACGCACCATCTCCAGCTCAATGTCCAGCTGTTTAGATGCACCAAACACTGGAGGCTGGGCTGAAACAGACACACACTCCTGATGAATAATGTACATACTGCATATTCTACACAATATGGACAAACATTAGTACATAATTTTCTTGGGGCAGCAGTGGCAGAGTCGCTAAGCGTATGCCCTGTAACCAGAGGCAGTTCAAATCCCCACCCGAGAATATATTACCTTAGCAACACATTTATATATTTTTAATGCAATTCTTATCATTATGACCACTACACCAACAGATACTGTAATGGCAAACTAGTCAAAAAAGTAATATACAAGATTTTTAAGCATGTTGTGTGAATTCTATCAAACATTTATGAGGTCATGCTGTAAAAAATCCCGGCTCTCAATCTCCGTTCCAAATGTTCTTCCAGAAGAAACTCATCAAACCATGTCGTAAACTGGCACTCAGTCGACTCAGACATTTCTCAAATTTTAGCACCTCTTTATTGACTTCATTTTTGTATTGATTTTTGAAGTCTCGTACTTGTTTGTGCCTTAATGGTCTTGCCCGGCAATATGTGTTCTGTTGCACCTTGACAGGCTGTCTACAGTTAGGAGATCAGTTGCTTTTATTTGTCCCAAAAACAAAGACTCAAAGGGGACAAATCTGCTGCTGGATTAAAAAATAGCCTTTCCCCAAACCGTTTCTAAAAAGTTAGAAGCAGTAACCTTACTATGTGATTTTCTATGTTAATGTGATTTTTTGAGTTGCTGACAGATTACTCACTGGGGTCTGGTCTCATTTGTCCACAGGGGCGATGCAGGGGGGTCCCGGATACCACCACCGAGGAGGCTCTGCCATGGTACCCCACCGGCAAACGCAGCCTGCAACAAACAAACAATACAGCCGGGCAAGGTTTAAACACACACAGATTGAAGCTTTTGGTGAGTTTTTTTTTTCTCAAATAAATGTGAATAAAGTTATCTCTGGACAGGTTGTATACACAGTGGTTTCTTATGATCTATATTTATAGGATTGGGGCTTTTAGAAGACCTTAGAAACATCAGATAAAATAGTTGTCCTTTAGTGCTTCTCCTGTAAAAGTAGTAGAATGTTACTTATATACTGCAACAACAATATCTATATTACCTATATACTGTATTGACTAAAATGATAATTTAAACTAGTCAAAATGACACAAATTAAGATTAATATTCTAAATTCATTTTAATTTTTATCATTTTTATTCATTTCAACAAATCCAGATTGCAATTTTGTTCTGTATATTTTGCAAAACTGAAAACCTACCAGTTTGGCATCAGTGCGTTCTCCTTGCCTCTGAACATGATCCCAACATTGGTGGCATGGTCCCGGGACGAGTAGAAGTCTGTGTAGTCCCCTATAGAGAGACAGGACAAGAGCAGGTTTAATATGTACTCTATTGTCTACTCTGTTCAGCCTGGAGCACATATGTTAGATACATCCAACACACCATCTACTGGTCACAAAACATATTGCGTTCAAATCAAAAGGTGTAAAAAAAAAAAAAAACTTGGTTTTAGAAGCCGTTTCTTTTCTGAGACTTTTCTTTTAACTGTACAAATATGTTCACATTTTAAAATAATATCATCGCCAGACCTATCTATCCACATTATACTGACTCATGGACAACTATGTATCACCACTGTAGCCAAAATATGAAAGTGAGTTGTGGAATTGCTTTAACCTTTAGATTCTGCCATAAAACCCAGTCAACTCACTTTTTAAATGTTACACAATAGAACTAATAATTGTATACATCAAAATTAGCCTAACACAGTATTGGTAATTGTGTTTTACAGGTGGTCTGATGCAGTGACAGGCTGTTGTTTAAAGCTTGATTTAGCTATGTCTTAGTTCCGGTTTATGCTTGGTTTGAACCAGGACTTGTTTTGTGTTTTTGGCTTATTGCTTTAGACGTGGTTTAGTTCTGTTTTTGTATATTAGACTGCGTAGTCTGCTTTAAATGAATTTGGTATACCGGTATAGTCTAGGTTTAGCCCTGGTTCAGGTTTCTTTACCGTACTATGTTCAGACCTTGGTCCCATTTCTTTGTAGTCCTGTTTTGTCTTTTTATAGTAATGCCTTTTCCTTTCACCATCACTGTGCACTATGTGGAATTCTGATGCAATATGTAGACTTGGACACTCACCAATATGTGCTGGCAGGTGCATGGTGGCATTGCTCTGAGGAACGAATGCTCTGAAAATCACCAACATAGTACAAAATGGTTAACGGTAAGCAGCACATAATAAATGAATGGACAAAGACAGTTTCTCAAATGATGGTGCGGGGACGAGTGGTCGGTACTGACCTGTTGCACAGTTCACAGTCATCTCTCAGGGTGCTGTGATTGGCTGAGAGCAGTGTCTGCAGAGTCCTCCTGGTCTCTCTCCAGGCCTCGTGACCCAGGGCCATAAAGGCATTCAGAGTGGGCTGGAGTGGGCATACAAGATGGTCATGTATTAACTCAATTGATCTTTGCTATCCAATAAACCAGAAACCCAAACCCCAAAAAACATGGAAAATATAGGCCGTACATAATAAACATTTTAATTACTGGTTTAATGTTTATATTTGTGTTGTGTATTTTAACTTAACCTCGGTCTCGATTAAAATGCCTTTTCAAATATACCAAAATGATCTCTGGACATTATCTTGACCCCCAAGGTTGAGAACCCCTACAATATACAGTATTATAACCACACAAAAAAAATGGATACATATCTTGTTACAGAATAAATGCTTTCTTTTCTATCTCTGACAATACAATGAAAATGGCGGTGCACGTTTCTTATGAGACCGCTTCCTTATAACACATGCACAGTAAAGTATAAATGAATTTTGTTGTATAATTGTACAATGACAATGAAGTCTAATCTAATCTATTTTCTCTTGGTTGGATTGCCGGATGTCACTCCCCACTCTTCTCCGTGATTTCCTGTCGTCTACTGTCCTATCAAATAAAGCCAAAAGAAGGCCAAAAAATATCTTAAAAAGAATTGAATGTCAGACTGATACTAGAAACTGTCTCACCTGTTCAAAGACATCCTGGTGTTTGGACATGACTGGTCCCTGGAACAAAGACTTGATCACACTCAGAATCAGGATTTGGTCCCCGATGGCCACACCGATACAATGACGCGGCTGCAAAAAGAGAAGAATGGGATTTGCATTAGAAATAATCAATCAATCAGTTGATGGTTTGGTTACAGAGCTAATGGTGGTCTAAGGTAAAGGTGATGATTGCAAAAATCTTGTATTTCTTAAACCAAAAACTTGTTTGTATTGCAATTGTATGATTACACCACTACTATTCCAATAACTACGCATGTTTAATTGACTGTAACAAAACAAACTAATAATTGATTATCATGGTCTCGGATTGACATGAGTGAAACAGTCTGTACTCAATATTATCAAAATTTGAGAAATATGATTTTATAATTTAAAGTTGAAGAAAGTTAACATCAGTCATCTGGACTTGGGTTTAGAGTCAAAAATATTTTATTATTATAAAATATCATAATTCGAAATTTGTTACCATGACAGGCCTACCTCCTTCTTATTCCAAGTTCATCATATAATTGTCATATTGCATACTTAAGCCTTTGAATCAATCTATATAACAAGTGTATAAGTTATGATGCCTACTTACATTGTTGGCGGTAGAGAAGACTCCATAGGGCAGATTATGGATGGAGAAGTCACAGTTTGGGTCCACGTTGATGAAAGACATGGTTCTGTCAGTCCACTCTAAATCTGCAACGTCCAGGACTAACACAAACTGTAAAAAGACTCAACTGCACCAAACACTTCCAGATGTGCAGCCTAGACTTTGGACAGGCCCGCCTCTCTGAGCTCAACCAATCAGAGTGCGCCTCTAGGGTCCACCTCTTTCCAGGAGTAATGCAAACCAGCCGCAATGACTCAGCAGCATCAACATCTGCAAAGATTGTGATAGTTTTACAATGAGAGAGAGAAAATTAAATGTTAATATTGTGAATGAATATGAGAGTGAATGGTTGGTCGTTAGTATCTTTATGTGCCAGCTATCAACTAATAAAACTTCATTTGGGTGTATGTCGCCTAAAGCCCCTAGTTGCAACTCTTATTTGTAGGCCTATATAGTGGGAAATGATTTAATTCAAATAATATTAAAGTTATGCAGATATTAGATGTAGTTCATGCAGCTGTAGTCATGGAAACAGGACATAGGCTATATGAGGACCTACAAAACCACTCTGGACTTTAGGTTTAGTTTGGTCAAGAATTTCTTGCATTAATTCTTGCTTACATCCCAGTTTGTGTCCACTATAGTTGAAAGTATGCACACAGCCCATATCCACTTAAGGCTCTGTCTGACTTCAGGAACTGCCAAATAGTAGACTATGAGGATGTAGTAAATCAATTAAAGAGGTCATTGCAAACTTTTCAGATTAAATCCATAGTTCAATGGTCATTACCAGCACACTGGCTAGTAGGTAACTTTGGCTTGCTTAAAATTAGTTAAGTAAATAAAACGAATAGACAGATGAGAGCATAGTTTGAGCTATAGGCTTTGGATCAGTTTTGAAACTAATCATTTAATAGATCTAAATAAAAAAAATATACGTTTAATTGATTATTATAATTACTGATTATTTTCATGAAGAATAACAAATCTGTCACCTTTAAGTAGACCTACAGCATTTTTTTTCTAACTGGTGCAAAAAAGTTTTTAGTATTATTTCTCGAAATCTGCATATCCACTAGTCTTACCCACTCCGGGTCGGTAGATGGCGGTAGAACCTTGTATACCTCGATCATGTGCTTTCAGTTTCTGCCTTCTGCTAATGTTTAACTCTGCTCCATGCTCGGGGAGGTTGTTGTCCCTGAAGCCGATGTGGTTCTCGGGCTGCGGACAGTGACAGTGGACTCAACGCTCAACGCACCACTGTGGAGCGAGAGGACTGCGGCGCGGAGGCAGAGGCAATGTCCGCTCTGCGTGTATCCAAACAGACCCTCAGGAAGGAGATCAAGAAGCGGGTAGCGGCTCTCAGCGAGCACGAGAAACAGCGACAGTCTCTGGTGGTGACTCAGAAGGTAACTTGAACTGAGAGAAAGTATTGTTGCGTTATATGCGCGCACGACTAGACTTTGAGCCTGTTGACAGTGCTTTCCAGCTGCAACAAGAAATTATAAACGAATGACTGTAATAACTCAATTACTGATTTCCAAAACAAACTATTAAGCAAAAGTGACCTGGTGTTTTTTTCCTCCACAGTCAGCCCACTCCCACCTGGTTTAGTTCCAGTAGCTAAGAGTGCAGGGATCTATCTTTTCAGTGGTTGGTTTTATGCAGAATTTAAAAACCATAATACATCCATGTTAAAAACCCAAACTAAGACAACAGGCAAGGGCAATCACTGGTGTCTGATTGGCATGATCAAAAATCAATTAAGCCAATTACCCATAAAATATAAACTAGAATACTAATTTGTCGAGATTTTTATTAGGCCTACTTCTTAACTTTCCTAGCTCCATAATAATAGATATTTATTTAAACGCCTGGTCTTTTTTGTCAGTAAATGTGTCAAACAGAATAGGTTTTGTAAGATCTAGCAAGTATTTCCATTAGTATTTAGCATCTTGTATTCCTATAACTTTAATATCTAACCATTACCCTGTTCCTTTTCCATTGCAGTTGCTGACCCACCCCAAGTACCTGTGCAGTCAGAGGATCGCGGTCTTCCTGAGCATGGATGACGAGGTCCGCACCGACTCCATCATTAAACACATTTTCTCTGCAGGAAAGAGCTGCTTCATCCCTCGATACCAGCGCCACAGCAGCCACATGGACATGCTGAGGCTGGGCAGTGAGGAGGAGATCCACCGCCTCCCCCTGACCTCCTGGAACATCCGTCAGCACGGGGAGGACAGGGGGGCCGGGGAGGAGGCGCTGGAGGCAGGTATGACCAACAATACACCTGGACAACTATTTTCCTATTTTATACAAAGATGTGTGTCTGGTCTCTAGTCACAAACACTGGGCAAGGACTAGTAATGGATTGCTGCAGATAATTTTGATAATTATTTTGAATGTCAGACTAACCTGGGCATCTGATTTGAATAGAAACTTAAAGTAAATCAAATAAAGTAATACTTATTATAGGGCTGAAACAACTTACTGGATTAATCTTGATAATTATCAGAGGGCTGAAACAACTTTTTGGGTTAACCGTAATCAATAGTTGTAAACTAATTTATTGTTAACTGAAGTATACAGACTCTAAAGCATGTCATTTTCTGAGAATCACAGGTTGTACAACCCCGCAGATCAGTAATTATGCCAACATATACGTATATACATAATGCATTTTTGATGGGGAAAAAAGTATTTGTCTGCAAATACTGTATATGTCTTCCGGTGGCATAGTTAGCTTCACTTGGTCCAGAATTTGTAGAAAATCTAAAATTTCACACTTTTTGCTATCCAAAAGAAATACTTAAATCTCATCTTTCTTTATTATTGTCAAAACCTTGACCTTCACTAAAGCCTGAACTATTTCTTTTTACAGGTGGTCTTGACCTGATTCTGATGCCCGGTCTTGGGTTTGACCTGACTGGACGGAGGTTGGGGCGTGGTAAAGGTTTTTATGACACTTATCTGGAGCGATGTATGAAACACCCCAGCGGTAAACCCTACACCATCGCCCTGGCTTACAGCGAACAGATCTGTGAGCAGGTGCCTGTGGACCAAAGAGACGTCCTCATAGACGAGGTGCTGTTCGACAACGACCACAAGGGGGCGCTATGAGGACAGCACTGGTGCAAGAGAACTATTAAAATCTAGCACAAATTAAGAAAGGCTAAATTATACCTCAGATGGTATTTCTGCAATAAACAGTTGAAGAAGAATACTGATTCCTCTGGATTTCTTAACAGTAAATATTGTCATAGTAACACCAGACACCAGACACTTTTTCTGCACCCAAACTACACCCAAACGTAACTTAAGTGTATTATTCATTCATCCCAGAGTCACACACTGGTGGTACTACCTCTGTAGCCACAGCTGCCCTGGAGCACATGGCAGCCATACCACTCCTCCCAGGTATGGCAGATTAAGTTTTTTGTCCAAGAAGAAAACAACAGTAAATCAAGCAGAGAATAAGCTGACAGCCCTCTGGTTAGTAGGCAACCCCGGTCCATTTCCCGAATAATCTGTGAAAAGTATATTTTTAGATATGATATTGGTTTTATCGAAAATTATTTTATTATAAAAGGGTTTAACAGTCAGGTCGCAGCCTCTGATGTGTATCAGTACGGCAGAGAAGTTTGGCCATGCCTCCATCTTATGAAGCAAAAGATATATGTTGAATAATGTTGGTAGAGCATTATTGTTCATCCATATTTTCTTTAATCCAAATAGGGTCTATTCTAGCAACTAAGGCCTTTGGCAGGGTTCAAGTTTGACATAGTTGATATTGCAATCAGAAAATAAGGTTACTCCTAAGGCTACATTTCCGGAACAATAGGGAATTAAAATATTAGGAAATAAATGATTGTACATTTATTAATGACACACCTAGGAAGGAATTCCCCAGACATAAAATACATTAGACACTAAATGAGATCTGGAGGCACTGCTCTGCGCCGCAGGTTGCCCCAGTGGATAAAATGCAGAGGGCAAATTTCCATACAGGGCCAATACCTAAACCTTAAATATTGAAGATGATAAGCTAGCACCCAAAGACCACATCTAGGGGTGTGGTAAACATATAATATCACAATTTTATTAATTTTGAAACACAATTTTGATTTGTATTTTTTGTCCTACACAGAAGATGACTTTTTTTATAATATAACACCCTTCATTTTGAATAGTGGATAGTGCTTTACTGAAGGGATGACTGTGAAGAGCTAATGTTTGTTCAGACTCTGATAACAGGGGAGTGGTGATAGCGCTGCGTTTATGGACCCGATCAAAGTCAGGAATTTACCACGCCTCACACACCAGTATCTACCAGGAGCCACATCATAACTACCTCATAATCACACTTAAATTATCACATTAAATTTGCCCCTAGTGAATGAATGTAGTAAGTGAGTAAATGAGTCTGGCCACTGTAACCCCACCAAAGGCCCATAGTAGCTAAGGGAAAACGTGGAAGATGAATAAATAAATGCCCCAAGTCATAATTAGAGATGCACCGATACGGCTTTATAAGTCCCGAAACCGATCCCGATATTTGGGGTTTGTGAATAGTGCATACCCGATATCCGCCAATACCAATAAAAAAAAAACTAAAGACATTTCTTTCCTAACTCTGTATTCTAAACCTAGACCTAAAATATAATATAACTAAGACCAGATGGCCCTCAAAATGTCTGCAAATCATATGTATTTTGACACATTATTTATCCACTCATAATTAATATTAAGAACAGTATGAAATTGTTTTTAGTATCAATTACTGATCCACCAATTCAGCTTTTGGGCTCAAATTGGTATCAGTGCATCCCTCATCCTAACAGAATTCTTTTGCAGTTTTCCAGTGTATTTGTTTGATTGATTACAGAGGGGGATATTACAAGTGGTGTAAGTGAGTCATGCTGAGGGCAGAGCTGTGTGTAGGATATTTAAACACGCCCCGTCCCGTCCCAGCTCACTCCTGCCCTGTCCACTCCTGCTAACTCTGCTTCCTACTGCTGCTCCTGCTGCTGTTCAGGTAAGACACCACACTGTATGCACTGTGCAGGACTGGGACAATTTGGGACCAGTGGACTTCAGGACATTGTAACATTTGACAATTACAGTATCAGGACAGTTCTATGCAGGAAATGTGCTGTTGTCCATGCTTTTTTATGTTTTTACAGCATTTCTAAATGCTTGTTTTTTTACATATAAAAAAATGTAATTACTTATTGTTTGTATCTACCAAAAAAAGGGAGCACCGATAATGGGCAAATTCTTTTGTTTGCATTGTTAATACATACAATAGTATTGATGTATAGTTTCCCCACAGTGTCTGGGTGTGCCAGAACCACTGATCTTTACTCAGGGCTGTCCCAGAGAGGGACGGAGACAATAACTTTACATACTGATAACTACACAAGGAATTTATGGCTCTGACATGAACATTTCAGTCTCACAATAGATCTTTAGTGAGAGGGTGTACTAACATGGCTTACATACAGGGGTCTATCAGCCCGCCCACTACCTGCTCTGAGGAGGAGCTATAGGTGGCTTCAATCCTAGCCACAAACTATTGTCCATGTGTTCAGTTTGTGTTGACCATGTTTTTCATCTACAGATTGCAGAGCTTTATATAGTGAAAATGCTGTTACTGCATTAGTGAATAATAGTGTTTAACAAACTTTTATTTGAGTTATGCATAAATCAGGCACATTATGGCCACCTGAGTAATATACAGTCCCATATGCAACAAATCATCTAAGAATCAGCTCTTTGTGATGTTAGTATTAGTTCTATGGGCCACACTTTAATATACTAAGCACAGCAGAGTGAGAAACCATGAGCTACAGTTTTAGAGATACTCTGACAAAGTCTTGCCATCGCAATGTAGACCAATTCTGATGTATTTAGTATGCTTTAAACAGGTTTTCTACCATTCAAGGTGGGTCCTGGTTAATGTATACTGCTAATTGGTGAAGCATTGCACCATTTTTGAGGAAGCAAGAATCTGTCATTAACACATACAAAACAAGGATGTTCAAAAAACCTGCTGAAATAATTACTAAATGGTAAATTCCAAATCATAATGTTGATTCAAGAGAATGTATCAAAAGCTGATACACCCTTTTCTTTCTGACTGAATGTTTTGTCGATAAACAAACTGTTACCGAATTCTAGAAAGAACTTGGAGAGCACAGATCTCCGCCAAGGCAGTTGTATTGATAAAAATTCTGCATTAATTTTCTGTAGTTTTGAGTAAAATTGCACTGCCATTCTTGGAAAAATTACTGGATTCTGGCAGTGATCTGGATCACTCCCAAAATCTAATCAATTCTTCCTTGAGTCATTCCTGACCTTCAGTAAAAATTCCATCGAAATCAGTTCAGTAGTTTTCGAGTAAAGTCAGACAGATGGGCAAACACTACTGAAAACATTACCTTTTTAGCGGTAGAAAGTAGTTTGATGGTTTGACAGTAAACACTGCTCATCATAAGCTTTCAGCATATTTCACCCATAGTGCCACTTACTTTTAGGGCTTGACATAAACTTTTTTGTCTACTGGCCAGTGGCCACCCAGACTAGTGTTTTATTTTTTATTTTTAAGTTAGATGCCATTTGGGAGTTTTGCTAGCCACAATCTGTAGTGTATAGTAATTATGCTTTTAGGCTGTATGTTTTATTATTTACTACAGATTTTAATAGACATGGACAGATAAAAATATGTGACCCCTGATTGTGAAGTGTGTAAATCTGGAGTATAACCTTAACCCTCATGTGTCCGGTGAAATTATTTGTGTGGTTACCATGCCGACCCTCATTTCCTGTTTTGAGCAATCTGGAGCAGAGTGTGAATCATATCCTTATCAGTGGACACACCCTGGCTGTCCTGTGTTGTAAATTAAACACACCTCTCTCTCTCCGTGTTCAGGTGAAGCCATGGCGCTGGTGTCTGAGTTTCTGGGTCAGCTGACTTTGGCCTACGGAGGGGTGAGTAAATGCACTGTCCCATTCTGGTTCTGGTTATTAAAAAAAGAATTATGGGTGTATTGGCGCTCTCCTGCATCTCAGTGAGAAATTTGTAGGTTCAATAAGTTCAATGAGTACTCGGGCCACTTGCCAATCTAAAAACTTAGAGCAATTAGCAGATAATAAAAAGACAAACAATGTAATTGCTCCTGTCTGCTATACTTCAAACTCTATGTGCTGACAACTTCCATCACTTAGGACTTCATAGACACATTTTTGTAAATCTTAATATAAATCAGTACAATGGTTATTATAGTATTATATTTAAAAACCCACAAGCATGATATTTTAGGTATCAATAAGCAATAGTACTTAAGTTATACTAAGTCTAGTGAAAAAAATGAATAGAAAAATCAATTAGTACCTACTATTTAGTGTAAATAGTGCCCGCTTCAAACAGCTTACCTGCTTGATAAATAAAACAAGGATATTAGAATATACGCAAACTGCACTGTTTTTGAATTTGCCTATTATCCTCTTTGACCCAAAAAATACCACTTTATCTTAACTGGGACATATTGTACATGCACAATGTTAACTGTATGTCCCTGTGCCCGTGTAGGAGAAGGAGCCTAAATTCCCCACAGTGGTGCCAACGCGAGACTTCGACCCTGCCAGAGATGCTGCCCGGATCGACACAGCCATTAAAACTAAAGGTGAGACTAAATAAAATGAGTAGGAGTGGCACAAGCTTGAACCACACTTGACTACACATTTAAACTATAGGATTCATGTATTGCTTTTTTACAAGTGTTATACATCTGAGTCCATTATTAATTCTCTACCACCTTGTTGTTGGTAACTGTCCTGAAGCAGACTGACCACATACAAATGAAAAATAATTTTCATGAGTTAATACACTTTCAAAGTTGAGATCTGACATCAGTATGTGTTTTTTGAAGGAGTGGATGAACAGACCCTCATAGACATCATGACTCGTCGCAGTTGGGAGCAACGCAAAGAGATCGCCTTTGAGTACGAGCGATTTGCCAGAAAGGTATCCCTGTCTGTTGTTTTACATACTGTATTTCATTATTCAATCTGAACTCTCTAAGCTCACCGGACATGGTGTGTGTTTGTGTGTGTTTTTGTGTGCGTTGTATGTGTGTTGCAGGACCTGGCAGCTGCCCTGAAGGGGGCGCTCTCGGGCTCTCTGGAGGCTCTGATGTTGGGTCTGTTGAAGAGTCCCGCAGAGTACGACGCTGCTGAACTCAAAGCCTCCATGAAGGTATTTTATTATAATACATTCCCTCATAATATTGTATTGCCGAATAATATTTACTAAATGCCTTGTTTCTATAAAAATGTTATGTCATGTTTGAACAGCACCAATACTGTTTAGCAGAAAATATTGAAGTCCATCAAATATTACAGTGAATCAACTTGTGTGAACAGGGGCTGGGCACAGACGAGGAGACCCTCATCGAGATCGTCTGCTCCAGAAGCAACGATGAGATGGTCACCATCAAGAAGGTCTACAAAGACTGTGAGTGTCCCACTGAAATACTATGAGTTATTTTTATACACTGTATGGTACAACATACATTTGAATCAGCTAAGGCACTTTAATCTGCTAAATTCTACTATACCACATGTTAAAATAGGTCTTATTTACGTCACTATTGTCATAGTTGATAATATTTCATCTGTGACCTGTCTTACTGTGGGGTCTTGCGTGCAGTGTTTAAAAAGGACCTGGACAAAGACGTGGCCGGAGACACTTCAGGAAACTTCGCCAAACTGCTCCTGGCTCTGGTTCAGGTACAACACACATTACACACACTCTAGTGTCTCCCACACATAGGCAACAGAGACTGCATTATCCAGAGTGTACGCCGCCCAAGGCATAAAGTTACATGAAGTAATCAAAAGAAGAATTAATGAATTGTTAAAGCGTTTGTAGTGCAGTATGGTTGTGGTTATCCTAACATCAGTGTCTCTGGTCAAACAGACAAAGAGAGACGAGCCCTCGAATGTAGTGGACTACGAGAAGATCGACCAAGACGCTCGGGTAAGTCCAACAACACCTAATAATAATGACCTACAGTGGAAATGTATATTCAAAGAATGATTTTAACATTAAACCATATATTTATGTGTGATTGCAGGCTTTGTATGACGCGGGGGTGAAGATAAAGGGAACAGACGTGGCCACATGGATCACCATCATGTCCCAGAGGAGCGTACCCCACCTGCAGAAAGGTGTACCCACAAAACCATTATGTCTGTCATATACATCTATATAGTAATAATAATACTATGTCTTGCTTGAATATGTTTTGGTGCCAGTGTTTGATAGATACAAGAGTTACAGCCCTTATGACATGAAGGAGAGCATCAGGAAAGAAGTCAAGGGCGACCTGGAGAAGTCCTTTCTGACTC
This sequence comes from Hypseleotris bucephala, assembly GCA_036025885.1. Classification (NCBI taxonomy): domain Eukaryota; kingdom Metazoa; phylum Chordata; class Actinopteri; order Gobiiformes; family Eleotridae; genus Hypseleotris; species Hypseleotris bucephala. Next base: position 17,101 of record JAVQKG010250365.1, read on the forward strand.
TGGGTAAGTCAGACAAACACTGTAGAAATCAAAACATGTACAACTGTATAACTAATACAAGTTCAAGTGTGTAAGCTGGCATACACTAGTCACAAAAAGTTAAATATATTTGACGTCCAGGTGAAATTACAGAATATTACTAAAGATATGACATTGCAGCCTTTCCAAACTGGGACACAACTGGGAGGCACTGTGTAGTGGCATGTTGTAATGTTGTATTTCCACCACACTGAGGCGCTAACACTCTGCTTCTCTCACAGTGGAGTGCTTCGAGAACAAGCAGCTGTACTTTGCCAACAGGCTCAGTGAAGCTATGAAGGTACGGATTTCATATATTTTCATTATTATGTTATTGTAAGCACAATGGACACATATTTTCGATATATATACATTTTTTCAACATGAATGAATTGAAAAGGACTAAGACAATGTGGTGAGCTTAAGAAGTTAGAGCACGGATAGTAAAATAAACTATTGACTTACACTTATTTTATTTTTATTTATTTATTTATCTTTCAAGATACCCAAAGCGCTTTAAAATTAAGTTAATTATTTATTCACCCCACAGTCACACTGGTGGTGGTAAGCTGCTTATGTATAGCCACAGCTGCCCTGGGGCAGACTAACAGAAGCATGCCTCTCGGAACACCATCAAACTCCAGTCACACATCCACATTCATGCCTAGTCTTGCTCAATGACACAATGACAATATGAACAGTTTTGAGTGTGTGTGTTGTATGCTGTGTACAGAGTAAAGGAGCCAAGGAGAAGGTGGTGACGCGGATCATGGTGTCGCGATGTGAGGTGGATTTGATGAAGATCCGTACAGAGTTCAAAAGACAACAAAAGAAGTCCCTTTACCAGACCATCGCTGTGAGTTTTTCCCAAAAGCTTTTCTTAAAAAAAAAAAAAAACACCAGTAACATTAATGTTGTTGTCTGTATGTTTCTTAAACAGGAAAAAGTTTTTAAAAATGTTGACTATCTGACCCTGTTCTATGATGTGAAGTAGGTCGACTGTAGTCTGTAGAGGCCAGGGGAGGGACTAAAGTAAAAATTAACAACTATTTGTCAAAGAGATATCCCACAAAGTCAGATTTGATGTTGTAAAGGGACAAAAGTAAAATAATATTTATGACTACTTTACGTCATAGAATAATGTAATAAAATGTATATATAATCTTTTACTTCAGGAAACCTACTGACACCTTTAACAGATAAAACTGATCTTGTAGTGGCAGACTTTAAAATCACATTAAATGATTTTGTTTCAATTTTTTTGCAAATTGATGCAAAGAAAAATATCCCACTGCTGATTGTATGTGTGGATAGTAAGTTTGGAAGAAAAGTTGTTATAATTATAGTTTAAGAGTTTATGTTCATAGTTTTGCCAAAGCAATTAGGAAAAAACTGACCCATGACTGTAATGTTGTGTCCAATAGGAGCACACTAAAGGGGACTACCAGAAAACCCTGCTGAGTCTGTGTGGAGGAGACGACTAAAACTACATTACCCAGAAGCCCACTGCACAACTACACTCATACAGTATTACAAATGGACACATTTATTAAGCATTTCACATGTACCTCTTATCTCAGTTAATAAAACCCAAAAACTCACTTGCCTTGTAATTGTTGTGTGGATGTCCACTAGAGGGCAGTACAGCTCCATGGTTTTGCCAATTTGCAGTATCTTGAATAATCCCTGACATCTAAAATGTATTAAAATTATTTGTTAAGTTGATAGTGTCAGAATCAAAACCTTAAATGTACTTGTTAAGGTCATATAATATTGCCTTTTCAAAATTTTTTTCACATTTGAATGATGATGATGAAATTACTAGGCCTATATAAAAACAAGCAAGCTTTCTGTATAAGTCACATAAAC
>JAVQKG010250387.1:0-13743 GCA_036025885.1 Hypseleotris bucephala
GAGAGAGGTATGCATCCACTCGTCTAAAGTGATAGCAGAACATAGTTGAATTTAGAAAAACGGTGGTGTGTTCCTTTAAAGGTACAGTGAAGATATGAATGTTATGACACAATACAATACCCTGTTTGCAGTATAACATTCTAAAAAAAAAAAAAAAAACTAAGAAAACACATTTTATATTTATCTTGTGTCCATGCAACTCAACTTGCATGACCCTAAACAATTATCCAGTTAGCCATTTTCACTTGTATTCACTTTAGGGGTAAGTTACTGTAACCAATTCAACCAAAACAGCTATATTTTTAGACTGTTAGGAGGATGCCATAGAATAACCCATAGTAACACATTAAGAACACACAAATTATACTCGAGAGAGTATAATGGTCCCACAGCCCACAGCTTTTTTGCTGAAAGGACTACTAAACACCCAGGCAACAAACACCCCCTAAAATAAAATTTGCACCAAAGTAAATGTTTTTATTGACTTACTTTACTTATTTTTAAACTTGGCTATTGTCTAAATGTAAAATTAGAGTAACAAAACAAAGTCCTCCAAGTCCAGACAGGTGTTGTCTCTCTAGCACAGACAGGTGAAGCTAACACAAAACCACTCAGGAGTAAAGCCCTATAGCCATTAGGCCTAAGATCAGAGTGGTTCACCTGCACACACCACAGCAGCTGCTCAAACAGAAACACACTCAGAGAAAACACTTATTTATAACCAGCTCCTATCCCACTGGTAAAGACGTCCCACAGACAGACGAGGACAGCTGCCGAGAAGGTCTGAAATAACAGCGTTTTACATCAACCATTAACTAAAAATACTCTTTCCACCATTGTTCAAAATATTACTGAGGATTGACCAGAGGCAAATAGGCCAGTTTGATTTATTTTATCAAGCAAACTCTGAAATACAAGCACTTATCATCATCAACAACACAGACAGACGTTTGTGTGTGTGTATGAGTCTGATATATAATATTCAAGACATTTACAAAAAAACGATTGAAGTTCTTCATATACTGTATTAACTAGGGGCACACTGTCTCTCTGATCTCTCTCCACCAAACACCATCACAGTCATATCTTATAAGGTCTACTTGAAGCACTACACACAATTCATCTGCTTTTTGATCATAGGTACAGGTCAAAGGAGGCTAAAGGGTAATTTATACTCTACATTTGAAACCAGACGGAAAGACACGTAGAATGCACAGATATATTTAGGTGTGAAATGGCAGTATAAATGAGCCTTAAGACAGGTCCCACCTGCCTACGGCATGAGGCGTGGCATAACCTGTACATTTGTCATTTAAAAGTTGAACCACCAGCTCAGTATGCTCTGAAGTGAGATCTGAGGTCATGGTTAATACATATAAATATAAACCAAATCTATCTGATCACCAATTGGTGTACTCCTGTAGTCCAGTCAGGTGATGGGGGCTTTGAAGAGGATCTTTGGTCTAATTTTGCACCCGTCCTGACATTGAGGAGCAGTGCGGTGCGTGAGTGAGTGTCATCACGTCATCAGTCTCTGGTTTGGAGAAACTCAAACCTGCTGATCGAATACTGGAGCAGAGCATGACCGTGACACTTGGCTTGGGATTAAACACAGGTCCCACCACTAGTCCAGTCCAAGTCTGGGATATAGACTGGGATATTTGAATAAAGAAAACACATAGATTGCAGACCATGCGTTGTACCTGATGATATGAGATCTCACTTTTACTGTCATCAGAGTATGTGGATTAATTATTAAATCAAGTTTTGGAATTCAGTTTATTAGGGCTGGACTATTTTGAAAACAAATCCAATGGTGATCTTTATGACAACATACAATTTTGAGTAGATTTGGAATATTGTTTTTAAAGTTAAGTTTCAGTTCTCACATTTACAATTACAAAATAAGTCATAGGTTATGCATTTATCTATGCAATAAGCAAACTACCTTTCATACAAACACAGTCTACAGCAGTATATACAGCAGAGCTGTAGGGAAGTCTCTAGTGTTGCCCAAACTACTTTATAATTGAGTGGGATCAGGATCAATAGGGCGAGCTCTGCAGCCTGTCCACACTGCAGTCAATGCAGGTACAATGCAGACACTTTTTGCAGCACTAAATAAATCCTACAGCAGATTTTTGTCTCAAGAGAACAGTATCGTATGATGAGCATAGAATTAACATGAGTACAAGTACACAAGGAAGCCAACTCAGTCTGAATTTAAAAAAATACACAACAATATCAACATACACCTTTCTGTACCTTTAATAACTTGAGTTGTGAACTTCATCCTGGTTTTGTACAAGCATTGTCTATGTAATAAAAGTAAAATTATCTGCAGGTAGCAATATTTTAACCAATGCATCTCTCCCCAGTTTGGAGATGTAGACAAGAGAAATGTCACAGGCAAGTAGAGGCTGCTATGAAGAGCCAATTACATGACTAAGACTTAAAACTACAACTACAAGTGCATAATAGCATACACAATGCATGTGACAGACATGTTTATGCAAAAACACAATATCTCATTTTGTGATCATTCTTTGGTCAATTCCAAGCAGCATACATTGGAATATACACCATATCCAGTATGTTTAAAATGATATTTAAGCTGTATTGTGTTATTAATGTTGCAACAAACAGCAAAACATGACTGAGACAACCATGTGTCCTTACTTCAGCTTCTGCTTACTTACAAAAAAAAAAAAATTATTAAATCCCCTGTATGCATACTCTCATATATGCACTTTAGAGGCATATTTTAACCTGCAGTTGTACATTGGGGACATGCCACATGGACTCCTCAGACTCTAAAGATGACCTCCTGGACACAGGCACCTATTTCAAAATAGTGTTCATGACATGTAACAGAAGCCACACATATAGGCTTTAGCACAAATAAACAGTAGCAGTGGTAAACCGAAATTATCATTAATTGAAAATTACTTTAATTGCGTCTAGATTGCAGAGCTAGTTTGTCAATGCAGCATTGTAAGCGTATATGGCAGCTGCTTAAAATACCAGTAAGAAACCGAAAGGATCGTATCATCCCTATTCTGCACATTATAGCCTACTTATGGGAGCTGGGTAAGTTATTTTTTTTTTTTTAAGTTTTGTGTGCGTCTCTCCAAAGGTCAGAGAGTGCTGCCGCACATTGACACCACTGCGAGAAGTCAATAACAAGTCTCCCCTACTTTTGCACAATAAAGCACTTGTACATCTCCACAAAAAATAATTTACATTTGTTTAATTTTTTTCGCCAGTTTTTCCCTCACATTTATATGTTCATCCATGCAGGTACTTGGCCTACCTCGTGACTTCGCCGCGTAAAGGGTTGCTGTCCAGGGACGCTGCAGCTCTCTTTGACAGCCTGTTTGCAGTTGTCCGTCAGTGTGTCCGTGCACCTGGGCGGTCAGTAGGTCCCCGCCTGTCCCCTGTCCTGAATGAGCTGCAGTTGTTGGGGTCAGCGCGGTGCACACTGGTCCTGGAGCCGAGGAGTCTGTGAGGGAGACACGAGGACGCGCCACGAGACGGGAGCGCGCGACGTGAGTGGGACAGGGATGAAGTGACCCAAAAGAGATAAAGTCAACAGTGGGATGCTGCACCACGTGGTCATACAATAAAACTTTAGCATCTCTTCTAAAGCTCCGTGGTGACGTACGGAAGCCCACTGCTGCCATTCCATGAAATAACAATGACTTTATGATGGAGTAGGTTTTATTTAATGTACACAGCTTAGACTATATATCCTGTTCTTAAATGGTACATTTAGCCTGGTACTATTATCAAAGGATATAAAGAAGTTTGGTACAATTAGGAAACCAACTGTTATAAGAAGGTCAAGACAACTGAAAACATTATTATTATTATTTCAAGGGATGTTATTGAGCAGGTATATAGTAGCCACTTACAATTAATGGCATGTAACACCCATAATACTAAATAAGTGAACTAGTTACTAAAAAAATTAAGTGTCAGTTTTGTAACAAATGTCTACATAGTTTTGCGTTGGCACATGCTGGGTGTAGGCTATTTATTGACACTCTAAGCAGATAGTAATTCAGTGATGACAGTTTGTCCCTAATGGCCCATGACCTGACCCCAGAGGATCATGGGACATGTGCAGGGTTCAGTGTTGGGGAGTAACAAAATACATGTACCGCCGTTACGTATTTAGAATACTTTTTATGAGTAACTGTTTACAGTTACAGCTTCACTTAAGGGTATTTAGATTACAGTTACTTTTCTAAAGTCACTGGATTACATCGCGGTACTTGTTCACGCAAAGTAGGCTTCATATTTCACAACAAAGGTGAAAATCAAATAACTGGACACGGAATAAATTGAATGTCTCCGTCAGCGCTGAGGCGTCAGTGCACGTAGCTACTGCATGTCACACTCTGAAGAACACTGAAGGAAATTTTAACACATCTTTGTACATGTCCCTTACTTCATAATTAAAAGATAGAGTTGTGTTAAGAAATATTTATCTAGCTAGAAGAATCAGAACGAAAGAAAGCAAAAACCTTTATGGTGGAAAGAACTGTCATTTAAAAATGTATAGCGGACGTTTGAAGGCAAAATGTGGTGTCTAGATTTTGATGTTTTCATCATGAACACTTTTTGTAAACTTATTAAAATGCAATAAATTACATATTTTCTAAAGCTGTTCATTTGTCTAATACCAACGTTTCAACCCAAAAACATTTGCACTGTCTGTGTATGTTAATTTTATATTTTAGTTAAGTCACCATTTCCTGTCTGTCTTAGTCATCAAGATTGAAAATCAGTTCATCTCTGGTTCATCTTAAAGACACACACAGTAGCAGCTTAGTCCATCAATTTTGTTTACTTCCCAACTTCCTTTTCTCGTGGGAAAATTGAGGAGGATCTTCCCATGGGCTTCTCATAGATGAGGGAATTTCCTCTGTCTTCACTGTCAAAAATGTCTGAAATGTGGGTGACAGCAAGTATTCCCCTTTGACGCTATGACTTGAGCCACTAGATGGGGCCATTGTTACTTTCTCCTAAAAACAAGCCCTTAACACAAGAGGACAGGAGAAGTCAAGGAGGATGTATTAACTATTAGTCAACTGTAAATGAATAGATTAACGTATTACAGCACAACAAGGTTTGCATTGGATACTTTTTGCTGGTGCTCTGTAACTGTTTGCTGTTTTCTAAAAAGTACAAAAGAAAGAAATTAAATTGCAACCATTATGGATGTTGACAAAAAGCAAATAAAATCCAGTCCAGTAACATTACAATTACAATGACATCATTTCTGTTCTCAGCAATATGGGCATGGATTTGATGTTGGTGAGGCTGACTACAAGCTCTCTAAGTGAAGTCTGCTTGTCCTTTGTATTAGTGTGTGTGTTCTTTTTTAGCTTGCTTCCACTGTGTGAAAAATGATTTTGGTGACAAACTGGCCACTATCCATGTTGTTCCATGTTTAAGGCCCACAGTTGACTCCTAATGTGGATATAGTGTTTATTACTTTATTTATTTATTAATTTAGATCAGGCTTATAGGAGCTGAAACCCATTTGAAATAAGTAGGATCACATCCTTTCTACAAGTTTATTGATGTTTGTACTACAACACATTGATCACATACAGTTTACAGCATAGAGATGAGGGTCCATATGTACAGAGCTTCTGCAGGTGATTCTCCGCATCATCATGTTCAACGCTACAGCATAGGCATATACAAATTAACAGACATCTAGGAAACCTTGGGACTATGTCTGCATTTAGCATGGTATTCCTCTTTCAGAATTAACAATATGCACGCATGAAGGGATCCATTCGGGAAATTGGTTACAATTTGTTATAATATCTTCAGATTTAAATGTATGTTATTTTATTTTAATGTTGAGTACACATCCAGTAGGCGCTGACCAGTCTGCTGTTTTGTCCTAGGCAAAGTCCTATAGGTCCTATTTTGTTATAGCATAACAAAATATGCTATAGTATTTCATACAACAAAGGCTTATGTCTGAATATAACGTAGGCCACTTTTGTCACTGTTGTGGACACAACCCTAGCTGTTTCTTCTTTTTACTATATTTGGTCCCCATTGATTTAGCGTGGACACTTAACAATAAAGTCAACAGTGGCTTTTTCTCTATGTGAATGTACAGCCCTGAGATGTCAAGCTTTACATGGGAAAGTTGGGTTTTACTATTTAATGACAGATAAACATACCATTACTTTGGGTCACAGCAGTGGCTCAGTCAAAGAACCCACAATATCTCAATCAATTCAACATTAATAAATAAATACAAAATATACAATAAAATGTGTTAAGTATATTTTCAAACTATGTCTTTAAATAGAGGGTCTTATAGGAAAATAAATGCTATTAGTTGACTTTGGTGAACATTTCCTTAGAAGCATCTACAATCTCACCTCATTCCAAAAGCATTCAATGTATTCAAACCTATCCTTCACATACACACTGTCTTTCTCTATCCTGATTGGCTGGTCAGGATTTGTCATAGAGGAAGTGAACAGCGTGAATCCATCCTTTTCTGTGTCCCCAAACGAGTGGCTGCTCAGCTGGGGGCTCCTAAAACTATTTTTGAATACAGTCCAGCAAAGTTATTCTCATACATTGCCTTCCTTCACTCAAGTTGTTAGTACCAATCTCAGTTGACCAACAAAATAACAACTAGGTTAGAATGACTAAGCTATGATTGTGATATTTAGGTTAGGATATGTAGCTAAACTTCAACTTTCAAAACACCCAAGTTCTTCTAACACACATTGGTTAACAACTATAGCAAGTATAAACAGTACAACATAAACCACGTCTTTCTTATTATTAGCTACTTGACTGCATATTTGCTTATTGTACTGTTAGTACATTAGTATGGGAAAAGACCAACTAATTTTAGAATTGTTGTTGCTTGGTTGCTAATTAGCGATGCACAATATGTTTTCAAAGAAGTTTTAGCCAAAGTTTAGTTATTTACAAAACCATAGAATGGCTAAAGATCATGCGTATGTTCAAAGAGCCAAAAATAATTAAGTGTTTTCTTATTGTACACATGACATCTAAACAGAAGTGTCTGTTGTGTTTGAGGATCATCCAGAATCATTGTCATCTGCTTACTTGGTGCACTAGATTTTCCTTTCTTCTAAAGATAGTTACAAATATACATATGAGAAGTACAACTGTCCAAAAGGGGTTTACAACACAAGTGTATGGTGAAGTACATTGGACAGATTCCCCATTAAGCCTAAATAATGTATCAAAGCATTTACCGAAAGAAAACCATTGATACATTGTGACCGTGGAGTTTCCCTGATGTAACTTTTTGCCTTTTTTTACATTTTATGTTAGGAATAAACATAAACATACAGCAGCAGGTATGAGAAGAATGGAATTGACTGTAAAGGGTAGTAATTGAGGGAAAGCATCTTTTTCTGTAAAGCATCTGTCCAAATCGCTCAGCTCAACATACCAGGCTTCGGACGAGAATCATGACACATGCAAAGATTCTGTAAGCTAACCCGCTAAGCGCCGTGCATGCAGAGAGTGGGGTCTTCTGTTACAAGCTGCCGTTACACACTATATTAATTTATGACGGAGTAAAAAGGTCAGGTATGCCTACGGTATGGTATCCACAAGATGTGAGCGAAAGTCGGGGGTGAGTCTGTGCATTCACACTAAAACAGTTGCTGGTCGAAAAAACCTCTACTCTATTGTATACATACTTCACTGTTATTTACAACATAGGTCTAAGAAATCAGGTGGAGTCTCCCTTGGACAATGAAACCAACTATAAAGCAGAAGTGGGTAGAGGGGCCAAAACTTTCTACTCAAAATAAAAAAAAAAAATTAATTTGACATTTTTTCCTATTTACAATACTGGCCTGGGATTACTTAAGTAGAAGAAAAAAGCATAGTCATTAAATAAAAACAAGCAAAACAAGTGTTCTACTTATTATCTGATTAGGTTTTAATTTTGAAATAATCAAACAAAAGGTTTAAAAAAATATGTGCAAATTCTGATATTTCCAAACTAAATTAAAAATTACAATTAAGGCACAAGAAATTTCTAAATCTTTTCAACACAATGCCTTATTTACACAAAATATTGTTAATTAAAAATACATGTACACTTACTTACTAGAAGTACAATTAATTAAACAGTAATTTAGTAAATGTAACTTCTACCCACCTCTGCTTGGACACCATTATCTGATAGTAAAGTATTATCTTACAAAAACAAATTCACATCCGTTTTAGCTGGAGTTGATTTAAAAGGACAAGGCCAAAGACTCACACCTGGTTGTGGATGGTATTCCTGCAATGAGAGCAAAGGAGAAGGGCTTCATCTACAAAGTATGTTGAAGAGTAAAGGGCTACAGTGGGTTCTTGATCTGTGATGCAGAAGAGGAGGGAGGCATGCAGACGGGGACGGGACAGTGAACGGTCACAATCTAGAAACACACAGAGAGATGAGAGTTAGTGACAAGATGAAAAAAGTATATATCTGTTTATATAGTACATAACTGATCACTGTTCAATTCAATTGTATTTGTATAACCCGATATCACAACAAAATTCAGAGGGCTTTACAATGAATGGTTACAAGCAAAACACTTAAATTGGCAACAGATACCACAATTTGGATGCATTGAAGCACACTTTTGTCTTTTCCAGTGGAAATGTGTATATACAGTATGTTATCAAAGTTCAACAAGACAAATGCCCAATAAGTGATTGTGCCCAGCGTAAAATTCTGTACTAGACAAATAGAACAAAACTATGTTAATGGTCAAACCTCTGGCCTAAATTGTGGTTTGTTTCATCGTTCTTTTAATTAGCTGAACAATATTTTCTGAAAAAAAAAGCAAACTGGGCAACATTGGAGAAACATATTTTTTTGCTCACAGATTTCTTCACTGCACCCCCTTCTAAATAGGTAACCATGAAACAGCATGTACTGTACCTACAAGGCTACTGGAAGTACTCAAAAGGCTGTGTGCTTGTATGGTCTGGTATTGAAATTTTCTATGTCACCACCAGATGCTGCCAGAAACAGCACAATGATCTATAAGCTATGCAAAAATGTGTGATCACTTATTCTGCTAAACAAAATAAAAAATGAAATAAACAAAAAATCTATTGAGAGCAGGTTGATAGTAGGATATACAGTATATTACATAATTTGGAAGCATGTCTAAGTACCATTGCATTAACTGGCAGCGGTCTCCTGCTGAATGATGTACTGTCGGTTTGAGTCATCCACCTGACTGCCACAGTGAACATCAGGCCTGAAAACACACAAACACGACACTAAAAAAACACTATCACTCACCATCATTCACCACAATGACAATGTCTGCAGAGTCCACATTAGTACTTAGGGAAAGTGGATATGACCTAGGATTGACTCACAACTTCTATATCTTAACATTGTAACGTCTAAAACTGTTGTCTCACCTGTTGTCATTTATGTCTCTTGTCTCGCTGATGCTGTTACCTGTAGCAGCCAAAACAAAAGTGTATTTTATTTCATTGTTCATTCACCTTAATAAGAAGTGCAGTATTAATATTTTTTACTACACAAATTAGTTTAATCTCACCATTATCAATGTTGAGAGGGTAAGACTCCAGTGTGTCTCCATTATATCTCCCTGCTCTGTAGCCCAGCGCTGTGGAAACTCTAAAACACAAAGAAAATATCTTAGCTCTTTTTCAAATAAGTGTATACTGCACAATAAAGGCACTGATTCATTTCATAGCGAATTATTAATTTAAATACACATAGGTGCAAGGAAGACCATGTCCATGAACTCACGTGTTGGTCTGGACTGAGTTGGGGTTGCAGGTCACCCCGGTGGAGCTCTGCTGACTGGCGGCTCTCTGGAAGAGGGCGTTGCTGTAGGCGTTGGCCTGTTCAGTGGCGCGGATGTACGTGTAGAAAGGGTTAGTCGGGGAGCAGACTGGCAGCTGCTTTGGTCTCACTGGCTTTGCTGCAAAACAAAGAAAAAGCCAGTCAGTTTTTCCCTGGACATGATCACTGATATATATCCACAAAGTATGCTCTTATAACATTTACTGAACATTCAGTAGAATAAGGTAGGGCTGGGTGATTTAGCTAACTATTTGTAGTGACATTATATTTTTGACACCAGGGAAAGACTGTTATCTTTCAGTAGGTCAGTGGTGTAGTATATATGTAACAAGATCTAACTTAGCAGAACTGCAAACATTTTATTATATTTATATGTTTATATTATTATTACAGTGTTAGCCCTATTCCTGGTTTCTTATTTATTTAACCAATGTCAGAGCTACTAGATGGCACAGTACCGATCTGTGCAGCATTGGGACGTCTCAGGGCGCTCTTGGCCCTCATGGCGTCCTTGATGCGGTCCACTTCCTGTTGGTAGCGGCGGCGGTCCATCATGGCACCCTCTTTTGCGTCTCTCAGTGCAGTCTCCAGGGCCTTAACTCTCTCAGCAGTAGACCGAAGACGTTTCTCCAGCTTTGGAAGCTCGCAACGCAGATCTGCATTGTCACGAACCAACTGCATCAGACAAGAGGAGAGAGAAGAAATATTATACGTAACTTTACCATGATGATGATTGTCTATAGAGAGTCTCTTTTACATTGTCATAGTTGTGTCACTGACCTGTTTGTGAACCTTTGTAAGTTGGTCCAAGTTATTCTCAAGAAAGGAAATCTTCTGCTTCTGGGTGCAAGACCCCCCGCTATCATCAGGCTCCAATTCGGAACTCTAAAAACAAAGAAAAAAAAAGGTTTACCGATATTATTAATAATAACCTAATTAATTATAAACGTAAAGTTCTGGAATGCATTTACTAAACGACAATGTGAATTTAAAAAATTCATACTTTTTTAACCCGCGACGTGAGGTCTTGAACGAACAGCTTGCGCAGGTTGTGGAGGGTCTGGAGTTCGCGGGCCTTTACATAAACACAGATGGGATTATGAATAGTTATTATATTCCACATATATTATTTCATCGGTCAAATAAAAAGTATAGAGATGAAAAAAAAGACTTACGACGGTCTCCTCCAGACCCTTCAAGTCTTGTTTGGTCTGCTCATGACGCTCATGCAGGAATCTGAAAAACAAAGAAAAAACACTGTCAGTACTAATTATGCACAAACATTTCCTTTGGAGAAATTAGCACTAACTGTCAAAAATGACAAAGTACAAATAAACAATGTGGTTTTGACAAGTGACAACATATCAGCTAGATACAGGTAGTCTCAGAGACTGGTTAGAAAACATTAGTGAATGTACCAACGCTTAGCCCCTTTATTTGAGGTACTGTTTCGTATTAAATATTAGCATGGAACTAAAATCTAAATAAAATTGGTTTCTTTATTTTTCAGGTACTTACTAAGTACTGTGTAGACAGCAACAATAGTTTGTTAGTATATGCTCAGATTCAATCCATTATTCACCACAAATCAGAAAGAAGTTAACTTTAGAAAATGTAAATGACTTACAGATCTTGAAGCTAACAATTCAGATTAATTTGTAACAAATACTGTATATCAACAACTATTTATCTTAGCTGTCCCAAAACACTGTATTGAAAGTTTTTTGTTTACTCTCCAATTAAAATGAATGAAAAAGAACATTCTTCAAATACCGTGGAAGGGTCTATAATAACAGTGTTTGGTCTGTGTTTGTATCCACCTTGTGTTAGTATTATTCTAATTATAAGCCTAATATAACTAAACTAAATGCAGAGAGACGTACGAGAGCTCCTCGAGACGCTCGCTCTTGGTGGAGTCCTGACTCTTCAGGCGCTCGAAGTCAGAGCGAACTTGAGCCAACTCCAGCTCCATCTTTGAGTTTTGACTGAGAATAGATACAAACAACATGAGTGAGGATACTGCTGTATTTATACATTAAATCTTTATTAGACTGTTTAAAGTTTTACTGACTCAGTGAGCTCATCAATGATCCTCTGCTTCTCATTGATCTCATCTCTGAGACGGGACAGCTGCTTGTGGTGCAGACCGTGGTGTGTCTCCACCTGCTGGCGAGATGCCTTCTGTGCAGGGAGAAAAAATGAGACGTTCTGACAGTTAAAGAAATTGTCCATGACTAGACACTGATAAGTCCTGTACACTAAACTAAACCATCTTGTTAATTAGAAACAAATGTTCCTCACCTTTCCATCCTCAGTGTCTCCCTTCTCTCCATCTTTCTCATCCATCTGGGAGTTCTCTGAATAAATGGAACAATAATTATCATAAATTTAACTTGCACTGGCCCCTCTGCCCTGTGTGTGTATTTAATACAAATATACATGATAATTGATAATAACAGTTAAACTGTATAAGTTACCGAGGTCCTGCAGTTTGGCGAGCTCCTCGCTCAGAGAGTCATGACTCTCCTCCAGGAGCCTCTTCTTCTGCTCCACACTCTGCATGTACTCGGTCAGAGAGCGGATCTTAGCCTCATGCTACAACAAAAACACATACAAAAGTCATTCACCTAAAATCAACAGTGTTATTTATTTAAAAAATATAGTCTTATTTATTAGAAACTTCAGTCATAGTAAAATAAAAAAGACAGAAGGCCCTTGTAATAATCTATTCAAATGTCTTCTCAATCTTCCATAGGCGATCATATTTTACTTTAGGCTATAACATCATTAAAAATAATTAAGCAAAGAGCAGCAGAAGGTGTGCAAACAGCACACAGTGTGAAAACACAGTGGTCCTTCTTCTGCTAAATCCTTTTGCATCTACACCTGACACTATCCACATTTAAAAAGTTAATATCCCAAGATATGTGTAAATTCACCGCTCAAGGTCCGAGAAAGAAGCTGTAACTTTTTTGCACTGCGCGGAGAGAGCCACCAAAAACACTGAATTCTACAATTAATATTAAAATTCGTTCCATCCAACATCCGGCCCTATTGAACATCACAATGCTGGGCAAACTAGCGTAAGACACACACTTTAACGTGTTTCCCTTTGCTCCACCGCCTGTGTGAAGATCATCTATATCAGGCCCTATATGTAGTTTATTGTTAATCTCTTGCTCTCTTGCCCTCTGACCTGTGAGATGAGGAGCTGGCAGGAGGACAGTTCGCGGCCGGTCTCCTCCATCTTACGGTGACACTCCAGCTGCAGGTTCTCGAGCTGACGGCAGCGCTTCACCATCGACTTCACCTCAGACTTAATCTTCGAAATGTAGAGACGGGCCACAGTAAACTCCTCTTCGATCGCCCCACTGATCTCCACCGGCTACAAGAAATAAACAAACAAAAAAATCAAATAAACATTAAAATAATAAAGACATGGACAGGTAACTAAAAGGTAACCATATGCACTGAACAGAACAAATGAAAAGCAACTGTCATGTCTTATTCAGCTTTAAAACTTTGAAATATAACTAAGACTTTATTTTACTTTATATGCAGACTCCCTCTATTTGATAAGTGGGTATATGGTTTAAAGTGTTTTGTGTAGTCTGACATCTAGCGGCAAAAGTATACATTGCAACGTCATCCTTCATATTCATACTTTACAGTGTGTACTGTAACAGTAATAAGGTATAGACTCCAGGGATGCACCGATACCACATTTTTGCAAACCGAGTACAAGTACGAGTACTTGCTCTTGAGTACTCACCGATACCGATACCAAGTACTTATTAATAACAATACAGTTTATCTTGCCCCATCATCAACATTAATAATATGTAAGAAAAAGAAGCAAAATGAAT
>JAVQKG010250440.1:0-12676 GCA_036025885.1 Hypseleotris bucephala
CCTCTCAGTCCCCGAGTCCCCACAGCAGACACCTCCTCCTCTCCCCACTCACTCAGCAGCTCGGTTCTCTTCTCTGATTGGTCTAAATGACGTGCTTCTATCTTATCCTGGACCTTAGCCTGGTCCGGAGCAGGTTTGCCGTTCAGCGCAAGTTTCCATAGAGATCTACCTCGATAGAAAGTGAACCCGCTTCGTAGTACCGACAAAGCCGGCTTAACACCGAAGCTAGCCCGCTATCCCTCTAATCTAGCTTCGTAGTACAGGGCCCAGGTTTAGTCTTTGCTTTAGCTCAGCTTTACCCTAAAGTTTAACCCTAAGTCTAGTCTATACTGTAGTCCCCAAGTCTAGTCTATAGTCCAAGTAGAGGTAATTATTCATTTGTGATAGTTCAAACCATCCATGACACAGAATAAACAGTGTTTTGGATTCAGAATAGGCTAAAGGCTGAAACACAGAATTTGCTAAATCACTCTCATTTATAATAATTACAGTGCACTATGGCCCACGGCAGCATTATGGTCCAAGACAGACTCCTTGCCCAAAAACTGCAGCGTTCACCACTTTATCCTAATGGGCAGCAGAGTACCAGCTTGTAGACCACAGCAATGATACACACTAGCGCCAACACCAACTCAGTGAAACAAACAAACCTGACGGATGGTGATAATATTCAAATCTACAACATTTCATTCTCTGAAGATGTAGCAGAGCCGGCACGAGCTGGACTAGATTTCTGTGGGTGTGGGACTGACACTGGTTGCAGAGTGAGAGCAGCTGACTTCTAAACAGATGCAAATGTCCTGAGCTGCACAGCGTTAAGCCTTCCATTCAACACTGCACTGGTTTCACTGAGATTTCTTAAGACTTAAAAAACACAACTAGTGGCCCGCTTTTCTAGTAAAAAAATCAATGGGCAAAAATTTTAGGAAGGTAACATGTAACTCTTATACCTAAAATAAAAAGAAACAAATACATCCCACAGAGTACTTTTCTTTTCCTTAACATTATCCGGTATACACTATATAATCACAAAAGCGGACAGACAATGGCGCTATTATGAGAGAATGGAAATGCTATGTACATCCTGTTTGAACTCTGGGGGGACCACTGAAGGGATTTCAGTCTTGCCATATTTTCACACTGAAGGAATCTTTTCATGCATTTCTTAATTTCTTTAGAAACTTATTTCTAGTATCAATTGCATGTATGATCTTCCCTAAGGCCAACTGGTCACATAGAAGCACTCACATTCCTGCATGTCATCCACTTTAAATACTAAACACCTGCATTTCTCTTGGGATGCCGGGCCTGACAAACAACAACTGCAGACAGATTATACCAGTAGTACTAGTGACAGTTGTCCCAAGGAGCTTCAAAGACCCACATTCCTTAACTTGAACACAAACTTGAACATGAACAAGTTAAAAGTGTCACTTCAGGCAAAACCCAGCATTTATAAATAAGACGTAGGTATTCTTGCACTATGTTGACAATACTTGAACTTCCAAATGTGGTTCCACATGCTTTGCCAAGGTTATATGAAGCACAGGGCTGAAAACTATTTCCTAGCACCTCGTCTGGTTTGGCCTTTAGGAAGATGGGAAATAAAGCGGTGTGTGCACTAAAAGAACATTAGTCTGAATGTACTGGAGTTGGTTTGAGATTATGCTGATCTACCGGAAAGAAAGCAGGCTGAATCGAATCAGTTCTGTGAGAAACAGGAAGTGAACTTAAAGCATGTAGAAATAAAACTAAATTATAATTATGAAGAAAGTTAACTTAATACAAAATGAGGCCGATCAATAGACCGATCAATAGATCCAGCTAGGGGTAACGGGACTGCCCAAACAACTATGGGCCTTAAGCAGAGTCTGGACAATTACCAGATAACGGTCACCAGATCCTAGGGCTGACAGTCTTTAGTCGCTTGGTCGTTTAATTGGTCAGTGAGGTCTTATGTCGACTAAAATCTAGTTGATTAGTTGCTTTGACTCTGCAACTAAGCTGGTCTACTACATCACTTTATCAAGATAACAGCAGCCTTAGAGTCGATTTTTAGTTTAAAATATATTTTACTCAACTTTTCTTTGTTACAAAATCACTTTCAAAATAGTACCTAAGTTGAATAATTGTTCGGCTGGCCATGACTTTAACTGACTAACAATCTATGTAGTCGACTAAGGCCTACCAGATACATTATAATGGAAACATAATGACACTTTGGCTCACTTTCACTAGGGATAATTTGGAGCTGGGAGGAAGCCGGAGTACCCACATATGGTCCAACACTGAAGTGACGACAAACTCCGTAGCAGCAGTTCACACTTCCTGGGCAGCGCTAGGCTCTTAAATGAGCTGACAATTTACACAAGGGGATATGAGGTTATCAAATACCTTTTTCTAAGCCAAAAACAGTCAGCCGGTGCACCCACGCCTTCATCCTGCCTTCACCACACCCATCCCCAAATGATTATGTAAACCAGACTGGGAGCCAAATCCTGGGTGATAAATAAACAGCATACTGATCCTCCTATCACTGAAATCTGCAGACAGTGCGGTTTGATGGTCAGCCGAGAATGAGATCACTGGCGGGATGCAAATATGAAAACACAGATGATGGCAAAGCTGGCATGCCTCCCGGGAGTGGGGTAATCCATGTACCAGCAACAGACAAGGAGCTACCAGCAAATACAAAATGTGAAATATCAATGTCAGCTATTTATAAAAGGGGGAGAACAGTGCTACCTTTTGTGAGCACGAATGCTTCAATAATTTAGGACATATTTTACTGTGGTTTATCAAGACTACGTAGCTTACCTCTTTGTACTCTTCTATGTCTGGAAATGTTTAAAAAGTGCCTTTAAATATTGTTTTAGGGGCATATTAAGGTCCAATCTCACGTTTCAAACCTGCGTACCTACTTGACATCTTTGTGAATGGCAAATTATGGTACATTTATTGAGCGTGTTTGTTTGTTTTTTTAGCTTGAGGCCCAATAATTGTACAAGTGGCAGGCCAGGCACTCTTGTAATGTAGGCAAGTCCCAAACCACACAATTTACATGGCACAATGGCATCTCAGTCACTATACACCCAGATACAACCCATTTTTGTGAATGTCACGTTGTTACCGACGCCCAAAAGGGTGCTTTGCCATCCATCATCATCTCACTGAACACTCACAAGCAAGAGGCTACAAACGACACAATATTTGCAAAATAATGTTTGCATGTAACTTGGTAGTAAGATGGGGTGGAAGAGCAACGGTGCATTGTGGGTTCAAGTAAATAATTTCGCATGTTTGCACGTACCTTTCAGTATCCTCGACTAGTCGCTTCCTTCTTTGGTCTACAGCAAAGACGCAGCGCTTGGTTGGAAATACGTCGATGCAGGAGCCGTTCAATTCACACAGTTTAAACAATGAAGTCAAGGAGCAGCTGGCGTCCCTCTCCGCGTCGTTCCCTCCACGTTTGAGCCGCGGCAAACAGCCTGCCTTCTTGAAGGATGGGACGGGCGAGCGGGGGGAGTGACCCACAGGACGCGGAAAGACGAAGCGTGCAGCTCATAAAAAAGAAAATGCAGATTAAATCCCACCAGCCGTCCAATCAAAACGCACGGCTGGTACTTATGCAAATCAGCCTTGACGTCAGATTAAAACCAAGCCCTCTTTATCCCGTATGATATAAAGTGAGGAGGGGCCATGGTCCAGAGACAGAGCACAGGGGCACTCAGGGGTGTTGAATATATGGGATGAGGAGTCAAAAATGTGGCCAATGAGTGCACTGTATTTATCTGATGAGAACCTCTTTGGCCTTTGACTAGACTACGCTTTTGTAGACTGACAATTTTATAGCGCTATAGGCCTACAGTATGTTGCAAGGCTGTTAAATATTGACAATTGTTCCTTTGGCATGTGGATGTTGATTCACTTTGAAAAATTATTTCACTGCCATTGCATCATAATGACAAGACCTGAAAATCAACTGCATACTGGTAGGAAGACAATGAACTTCCTGTACTAGAATTCCTACAAACCACCTTGCCATCATTTTATTTGGCAAGTCTATACCTTTTCTGTCTTGTAAAATAAAGAGCTGTCCCCGTATTTTCAAGTGCATCTAATCTGTATTTCTGTAATATATTTTAAAATGCAACAATACATAGGCTACAATGCTTATTGCATCTCAAAGGTTCCAACTTCTTTATTGAACAAACAGACAATGTATGCTACTATTTTACTGTATGAATGCATTTCCACTGCAGCTGCAAGCTTTACAATAGGATTTCTGAAAAGAAAAAAGAAACAAAGGCCAACTCCAACAAAGAGACAAAGCATGAATTGGAGAATAAAACAGACAGTTTTCATTAAAGTCCATAGACAAACAGTGACACAGAAGTTTAGAAAAATAATTGTTGAGGAAAACGACATTTGCAAGGAATGAAGATTTACTGGAAGTTAACTTGCCACAGCACACTTCAGGATTGGAAAAGAGTGATTCATAGACCAGCCCCAATTCCTAACCAGTCAGCCTTTCCAACTGGTGAGAGGCTCTTTGCCAGAGTGGAGAAAACCCCCAAATTCCCCTAAATTTTCTTTATTTGACCAACCTCCTTAAGCTCACCCACAAATGTTAAAAGTATTTACACAGAGTGTTGTGGGTGCGATTTACTATGGAAAGATCTGCACTCACTGGCCAGTATATTAGGCAGAATGTGAGTAGCCATGATAAATTATATTGAGAATAATCTCAAACCAGTTTGGGCCAAGAAGACATAGGCTACAGAAACAAACAGAACTTGCTTACTATATATTTTCTTTTTGTTCTCTATAAATTCTGGAAATGGTTGTATGAGATATCTTCAGTATAGACCAAGTTTCTGAAACATGCAAACGAAAAAGCTACATTTTATTCTTTATTCAGATGATCATTCATTCAGTGATTTATCGATTATTGCAGTAGTGCTTTGTGATATTATCAGTATTATAAGTCATGTGTTGTATGTGATCAAATCGTGCATGTGATTCCCCAGCCCTAGTCTGAGGTCTTCAAAAGGACGATATGCATTCAGTTGCTGGCAAATGCCTCATTGAATAGATCTTTCAGTTTAGACGATGCAGATGTACCTACTAAAGTGGCCAGTGAGTGACTAAGGCTCTCTATTATTTGACTCAACTTGTCACAAATGGCATCCATCATTATATCCCAAAGCTACAAAATCCTTTCTCATCCTGCCCATCCATTTCAGATTGCCCGGTAATGTGGTTTAAACAGGGTTGTGGCTCTGCTGTAGTGTGGTGAATGCCCTTAACAGAATTAGGATGGACTTATACCGACTCCAGAGCTATTACAGACAAATCTCTCTTCTTTGAAAATGTTATGCCTTTACTCAAACACCTCACTGAAGGAGACGTGGTGCAAGATGAGCAAGCCCTCATACGGCCAAACAGACTGTCAGTGCAAACAAAACAAGCAAAATCAATGACTCATTAACGGATACAATACAAGATACAGCTGCCCTGGCCAAAGCATCTGTGTTAATATTGAATGCATTAAATCTATGGTCTCAAAACAATGGTGACTTTACTTTACTTTCAATCACAATTAGTACGGGCCAGGGTACCTCGAATACAGAAAAATAATAAAACCAGTGGTGTATGGTTGTGATCAAGGATTTTTATAGTCCTGGTTTCACCCTGTTTAGTCCTACTTTAGATCTTGTTTGGGCCAGTATAGATTTCTTGGTTTAGTCCTGGCATTGTCCTGGTTTAGTCCTAGTTTGGTCCTGGGTTAGTCCTGATATAATCCTAGTTTATATCTATTGGGTCCTAGTTTATATCTATTGGGCCACAATTCAGTTGCACTCTCAGCACTCAGAGATGCCTCTGAAATCAACCACTTTCTGACATGCAGCTTATAGTCTGTCTTAAACCATAAAATACATGCTGCATAATGTATGTACGGTGATATTGAAGTGAGTGCATAGAGTGGAGATGTGCTACATCAGCTGACAGACCCAGGCTTTTGGAGCTCAATAAGCAGGAAATGAGCTCATCCTATTGGACTGTCCTGAAAATGACAGGCCAAGATGCAACACTGTGAGCCATATGTCCCTACAAATCAAAAGTACTACATATAACCAAAAGGCCTAACTGTAATATTGGCCATTTCAACACAGATAACAAGTTGAATCATTTCACAAGTATATTTAAGAGAATTAAAGACACTGACTTTAATAAAATTGATGACTGAATACAAACATGAATATATAGTACTACAAGTAACAGGTGAATGATCCTGTTGTTTCAAGTACAACTTCAAGTGCTGGAATAAAACATGGACAGTCATGACTGATACAAACCATACAAATGCAACAAATGAAACTTAAGGCTTAAGGAAACTTAAGGCTGTAGATTTCTTTTGGCTATCTTCAAAAATTGGCACTTTGAACATCAGGTTTATGCACACATCAGATGACTAAAAGCATTACTTAAGAAGAATGATAGTCTTTGAGTACAACATTACATTACTCACACTTAAACAATGGAGTTCTGCACTTGGTTATATTTCTGAAGAAAAACAAAAAAACAAGACCAGCTGGACCCAGACAAAAAGCCAAACATATCTTTTTATGTTTATGTTTCAATCACATACTTTGGCATTTTAAAATTGTTTTAAGTTAGAAAAAAGGTTCCTTTTTATAGCAGCTATGACCTTTCATAGGAGGACTTTTAGGTACAACCACATGCATATAAAGCCCAGCCCACAACATGAAGAGAGATGTTTGCGCAGCATATATTTAAGTACTATTTAGCATCTATACCCTCATATCCGTGTTTCATACTGTTCATGGTAAACACTTCAACATATCAACTACATGTTAAGTCACATTTTTGAAAGAAATGTTAAATTTTTCCACAAAGTACTGAAGAATACTGTTTTGATTTAAAAACATTAAAGGCCAGTGTTTGTGCGTTTGTGGTGCATTGCTGCAGCAGACACTTAAAAAAAAAGTCCAGTCCCAAGTAGCTTCTTCTGCAGAGAGTGGATTTGACCCACATAAAGCTCCCACTCTTTGTGCACACTCTAAAGCTCTATGTCCTTATGTACACAAGGGGGCGCTCTTCACATTTGAGGTCAAAGAGGTTGTTATCAGTTCACCAGGAGGACATCCTCATATGTTGTTGTTCTGAGGAAATGAGAAGTTAATAGATTTACAATAGTTATAAAATGTTTCCTGTTGCTAAGATAATAGTTTGTGATTCAATAAAAATAGATCTGTTATGACTAATATGTACTGATTTTACTGTGTTGTCATGCTTGTAATATGGTGTAAATTACCATACCTGTCACAGCAGCAGAAGAATGAGCATGGTGAGGTTTCCAGTCCCCTGAACTTGCCCGAGCTTGGTGCGTCTGTACACTCCGCTATGAACGCGTGGAGGTCTGTGATGTGTATTGGTTCCTGGGTTTGGTGCTATCGTCAGAAGAAAGACCACAAAAATGACTCAAACTGGAAAATAACAAAAAGTACAAAATTCCCTGAAGAAAGTTTTACCTTGATGGTATCATATGCTCCAGTGATAAGGGCAATAAACAGCGACAGCACCATGTAGATAAAAAGGGATATGAAAGTGTACAGGTAAACTTGACTGAAGAGCCACACCAGAGTACTGCTCTCCTGCATCCCCGCAAATGTCACAAACATGTCGTCTCCGTTGATCAGGGAAAAAAGGCACTCGGAGACCATAGACAAAGACCGGAACTGAAAACAAAATGAGATTTATTATGAGCAGCAGTTCACTTCGCACTGGGCTAATAAAAAATAAATTACCTTCACGTGATATGGTCCAAGGACTATCCAGCCGCAGAAGCAATAACCAAGATAAATGACAGCCACACAGCAACAGAACCGAATAACGTTAGGAAAGGCTGCTCTCAATGTTACAATCAGGATCTACAGTTTTGTCACATATAATGAAAGATAAATTTACATTACGTTGAAGTTGAGTGAAATTTATATTGAAAAATATCCTGTACTTACATTATACTTTTGGAAAAATGTGAGGTAGCGAATGACTCCGACCCATACAAGGAGAGTAGAGGTTCCCAGCAGAATCCCACAGAGGTCATAGGAGGATAGATTCTGCAACACAAAAGGCAAGGACATCATAATTTAAGGTATTCAATTCACTACATGAAAAATAAATACAAATAAACAAATTAAAAGCTATAAATTATAAAAACTAATCACAAGGAGGCCAAACATACCTTAGACTCAATCCCGATTTTGATGAATGTTCCGATGACAGTGAATATGTCACTGATGATGAGGAGAATGTACCAGCCATTTATGAATTCCATCCGATCAGCCCAACACACTTTACGATCCAGACTTTCCTTAAAAAACTCGACAAACTCCTAAATAATAAAGAGAAATATATAGTTTTAAAAAATATTTTACATATAGTTACATATAAACTTAAGCCAAATGATTGTCCAAGGTTAATATGCAGGTATTTGTTCGTACTTGTTGTAAGATGATACCCCTCAGTATGGAGCGTCCACACAGCAGCAGTGACAGCAAACACACCACAGCCACAATGATATCGAATGCCATACGTGTATAGTTCTCAGCTGCAAGTATACATGAACAAGACAATAAACAAAGGCTCATGCTAATCTATCACTATATCTAACCTGGCTAGCATCTCTTTTCCTATTCTAGACAAAGATGTTAGTCTAAACTGATGCTAAAAACTAAAAGTCTTAGCAAAGTTTGTAAATGACACGGCCAACTAAACACACGCCACTGCGGGTTGTAAACTGCTTGTGATTGGTCCATCTGCAAAATTGAACATAAGACCAGACCAAGCAGGTGGGGCTGGAATACAGAATATCTAGACTAATGACAAATGAACTATTGCTTATTGTGTTGAAAAATATGTCTAAATTTATGTGGGCAATAACTTACCTTGCCCAGAGACACTTGGGTCTTTGCATTCTTTTATAGATGCATCGTTGTCTAACCAAATCTTCACTTTGCCGCTGTGTGCCTTGTTGTCTAACACTATCTGTTGGCAAAAGCATAAGAAACAAATCAACTTATTTTGTATTTTTGTATTATTTAACATTAGTTTACATTTTTTCTCTATAAATAAATTTAACTGACTGTTATTGAAAATGTGTAGCAGTCTGGGATCTCATTGTTGATGATGGTCTGTACATTGATTGCCTTCAGTTGGAAGTGGATGGTGACATTAATGAGCCTTAAGATGAGAAAGTTACTGATAGCAACACAAGCAGATAAATGCACAGCCATCCTGTATACAACAAGGCCTGCGGGATAGAGAGCTACCTTCATGTAAAGGTGGTGCAAACAGATAACATTTGACCATCAGATTGTGCCAATGAAACAGAGAAGCAGTGATAAGGTCTTACTTGTGGAATTTAAGGGTGAAATTCCTGTAGTTTCTGGTGAGAGAGACTGTAGGGACTGACTGAGGGTTAACTCCAACACAATCTGAAAGCAGAGAAGATATACAGGAAATAATGTTAATGAAGGTGTAGTCTGTAAGTTTCCTAATATAGAATATGTTACAAAAAAAATAATCTAACCCCGTTTGAAGTAGGTAATCTGTCATAATTTTATTGTATTACCTTCAATGGTCTCTAGAGCAACATCAAATCAGAGTTTGTGGGTTACCACTTTAACCAATGGTATTCAAGTTTTACTTGCATCCTTCCCCTGGCCTCTACATACTACAGATTGACATTTACATCAAACAGTAGAACAGGGTAATGTAGATTTTGGTTAAAACATTTAGTTAAACTAGTAAGAAATTACGTTGAGCACACTTTCCAACAGTTTACCTGTGATTACATGAGGGTCTATATTGAATGTGTCATTGGCTGGATCTATGCGCCCTCTCTTGTAGTACTGCTGGCAGAGGGACAAGGCACTGCCATTCACTCCAACACCATACACATAGGCATAGCGCCCTATTGTGGTCTCTGTTAGGGCCAGATACTGGATGGAAAAGAAGCGAAAAGCTGCTCAAAACTTGTCAAAACAAACAAGATTATTCAATATGCAAAACAGTTTACGGTGAACAACATGATGTTGAATATAATTTGAAATGTTTAAAGTTTATTATGATCTATCAAACTAAAGAGGACAAATGTATATTATTTCATGACCTTAAGTTGACAGAGTGTCTCAAATGAAGTGAAATATCTTGGTCATGTGAGGACAGAGGCCTGCCAGATAATGAGGACATTCACCATCAGTGCCCTCAAGCTAATATACTATCTTGGAAATTTGGATATTGTTTGAATTAAGTAACATAGATCTTAGATCATACTTTACCTCACTGTATATGGCACGCATATGGTAGAATTACAAAAAAGCCAGCCTTCAGAGACTGTAAATGGCTAATAATCTGAACTTTGTGAACATTGTTATGACTCCTGAAAAGATATGGGTCTTTTAATGTGTCTGTCTGTCTAACATACAGGCTTAGATGAAGATTACAATCATGTTTGCTCATGCTTGTATAAATAATTACAAAGAAATAAGACACACCTGGTCCACAGCGTAGAACATGTGCTCATAGACATCATCTTGAGTATACACAGCAAAGGAATTTGTGGACTCGTCATAGTCTTTGAGGAACAGATGTTTGAAGGTCACAGTGTTTTCCTCTTTGAAAGTCACCACCACCTGGTTACTGAGCCCAAACAGCACCAACTGTGGCAAACATCAGAAATAAAAAAAAATGTAAGAAGCAAGTGGACAATATATATCTCATAAAATCTGCTTGAATTGCAACGTAATGTTATAATCTGCAGATATCCTTAACAATGTCATGACCAGAAAAAAGATAAGCAGCACTAGTGATGTTTGAATGATTAAATATCCATTCAGTTGACAAAAAAGGAAGAGTTTACCAGATATGGTAAATGTTTGCTAACTGGAACTACAAAACCACTACTACAAAAGAAATGGCTTACATAGAATTTATTGTACATAGGGAATAAAATTTAGACAATAAAATTGGTAAAAGGAAGAAAACAAAAAGTTTGGCATTGTAAATTTGCAAAAATGCGAATCTTGTATCGATACATTCATCAACACTTATTTTTTGTCTAGTGTTTTTGAGTACAACAGAGCTAAAGTGACAAAACAAATGTAAATTAACAAATACCACTTTACCTGTGCAGTGACAATGACAATTTTGAGAAGCTGTAAGACGAGTTTGTACGGCTTGCGGCCCTTAGCGTGGAACTTATCACAGGGGCTCATGAAGAAGTACTTCAGCTTTCTGCGAAGTGCCTCCTCTTTGTGATCTGTCCCGACCCAGTGTCCAGGCGTGGTGGTCGGAAACTGATGGTTGCTATGGTGATGTCCATTTCTACTGTAGTGACTGTCATGTTCCCCACTGCTGTCTGTGGAGCCATAGTGTGTGACTGAAGAGCATAGGCCTTCTTGTTCTGAGAGGCAAGACAATGAAAAGATATTAAACTGGCTGGCCACTTTATTAGACTGGCATTGTACCTAATAATGTGGTACCTGCTGTGGTCAGCTATATTATCTCAAACCTTTCTCTGACAAAAGCATGTTTTGTCCTCACTGAAGTAATTGTGATTGATTGATTGTGATATGTGATGAAACAACGTCCTGTAAGTATGCCCTTTGTCAGCGTCATCTGGTAGGCATTGTTTTAGTTTCAGCTGCTTCAAATTTTGTAAATCTTCAATTCACATACCACCTTTTGCTAATTACTAATTAATTAATCAGAAAAAACAGTCTACCTGCTAGACACTTTTTAGTTCTAATGCTTGTTGTTAACTTTAGGTTTGTTTTAACTCTATCCTGCAGTGTGACCATTTTAAACACAGAATGTTAATAACAAAGTGCCCATTAAGTGTTTGAGGTGCTGATGCCATGTCTAGTCAGTGAACCCTACAATCACTCAAAGTATCTTGTCAGCAGCACTTTAACTTAAACTTGAACTACTGAGTCTGCAGCTTTCACCACTTTTACCTTTTGCCTCACACCTTTTTATTGTCAAAGCTACATTCACAGTCTTTACTATCTGTCCCCTTTGGCGCTTAGAAATACTTTGTTAGTTATGAAGTAGATTCCCGAGCCTGAGTTTAGTATGAAGACTAAAAATTCTAGCAATTTCAACTCCAGTGAGTTGCACATTAAGGTTAATGAGACTTTCACACAACAGAACAGAAATAATGTATCTAGTCAGTCTACAATTTGTTATGAAAACCCTCTGTTTTATGTCAAACAATGTTTTGTGTTTCACAAGAAAAGACTAACGAACATGTCCTTCTTGTTAACATATTAAATATAACTAAAAGCCATGTTTTAGTCATAATTCTCCTAATTTATTCCACTTAAGCCTTGTTTTAGTCCTCATTTAGTCTTTAATTTGGAGTTTTAGGTAATTTTATTTTTTTTAGGAAAAAAAGGAACAATTTCTGGTTCGAACCGGCAACCCTCCTGTTGCAGGTTGAACACTTAGACACTGTGCAACTGCCGCCTCGATTTGTCTGGATGTTCGTGAAGAATTTCTCTAAAACTACATTCTTTATTCAGTCCCTAGGTGGCGCTGTTGAGCTTACTCGCATCATATTGTTTGGGTGACTTTTGTGATTTGTCAG
>JAVQKG010250489.1:0-10450 GCA_036025885.1 Hypseleotris bucephala
TGTGGATGTTTTGACATGGTTCCCCCAGCAGTGAAAAAGATGTACCATTTTTAAAAAATTACAGTGGCTGAGGTACGAGGATGGCTACATGTACTGCACCCTTTGTAGAGCCTAGGGCAGTGACAGTATGTAATTATTTCTTTTTTTTGTTGCTTTTTTTTCATAATTTTTTTAATGGCGCTCCTAAATTTCTTATGGTGCTCTTATATTTTTTATGGTGCTCCTAACTTTTCAAACTTGGTAGCACCAGTGCTACCAGGTAAAAAAGTTAATTTTGAGCCCTGTATGGTATCCCCTCCAAAACTCTCAACTTCAAAAGTTCACCTCATCAGAACCTCTGATGCCAACCTCCTGTACCTTCCCTGTAGGACCAAGCTCCAAACCTGGGGTGACAGAGCGTTATGCATAATTCCCATTCTCTCTGTTGAAATGCAGCAGACCCTTTTACAAATTAATAGTATGTCCCCATGTGATACCACAGGTTTCCAAATATATATTTCTTACCTATTCTTATGCTCTCTTTTTTTGTGTGTTTGTGTACATGTGTTTGTGTACATCTAGGTCTCTCAAAACTGTTTAATTTAGATGTGTAGCAGGTGATGCTTTCCACACTGACTTACTATTATACTATTATAAGCCCACTCTTCTTTTTGGAGAGTGGTTATTTATTTAGGCTATTAGTCAACTTATCAATCAATTTAAGCAGCCTAGCCTACAAACAAATCAAATCAAGTTTATTTGTATAGCCCTATATCACAACAAAGTTGTCTCAGAGGACTTTACAGAAAGATGTGTAAATAAACAAACAGATTCAGTAATAAACAGCCACTATGTTCTTATTCGCTGATTGTAACTTTTACGAATGTCCCTGAACGTCACTTGGACTGTACCATTACAAAAACAATGCGATTCGTATAGGAGAAGTTATAAATACGTTAATTTTGAGAAATAAACGAGTAACGTGCATTTCTTGACACGTGTTGTAATCTCTATCTGTCAATTATCAGTTTGAAATTGCCCAGGTTTGCAGTTTTAGCAAATATTAGCAAGTTAATCACAAGAAAATAGCAGGATGCACCTCGTAAATATTAGTGTTTTTTTATATTTTTTATGTGTAACTTGGCTAATAAAAGCATCGAGCTAGCAGGCAAGATGTGCGGGAAACTTTCTACGTTATTATTTTATCATATTATCTCGAGAAAGTATGATTAAATCAGCCTTAAAATTCGCCCGCGTAGGGGGGACACTTTCTGGCGAGCGGACGATCTGTGGCATAACACCGGCATGCCACTGGTATGCCTATATGCCGCTTTTCGATCTCGTCCTCTCTCGTAAAATGTGCATTATCACTGAAACATAAGCAAGTGCCACTTAAAATTGTGTAGCCCACAAACGGTAGCTTACTTTATAAAGTGAAGGTATGTGAGGTAGATCCATAGAGTATCTAAATCATGGATACATCCATGGGTAGATCCATGATTGCTGCAAGTTAGCTAGCTAAATGGCGCCATCTTGTGTTATGAATAACGGGCATGTCCGCGCATGCGTAAAAGTTGCAAAGTTTATACTTTCGTTTTGTCCCATGTTGCTGTTCTTCTCGAAAACTTAAAATCCAAAACCAATAATTAACAAAGCTACGACGAAATTATGCCTTAGGTAAGAACGTATTTTAACGTTTTCGCGCGATAAAAGACAGTGAGATAACTCGTAAGCTGCAATGTGAAGTTTCGTGTGCTCTACCGCTGTGCCAAACCCTTGGCTGGAGTTTGTGAATTTTTCCCCCTATATTTATAATAATTAAGTTAGTATGTTGATTTTAGCCTATCAATAACCCTTCACATAATATATGGCTCTATCTGATTCTTGCATTGAATGTAGCGGCCGAGTCTTTGTATGTTAATGCACAAGACGTGTTTGTTTGTGTGTTGTTTTGTAGCACAGTATGGACCGAGGAGCACCCAGGCTGCAGAGCCAACAGTGTGGCTCATGGGAGAAGAAGGAAAAGCTTGGTATGGGAGGATTTGGGCATGTTTATCTCTATCAGCACCTTGTGAGTCTTGTCATCCACAGCTGTCATATTGTGATATTATTCATTATTTTATTAATTTTACCATTATACTTGTGTTCTGAACAGGAAACTGGAGAAAAAATAGCAGTGAAGCTTTGTCGCCTAGACTTGCACTCAAAGAACAAGGATCGTTGGAGCAGAGAGATTCAAATTATGAAAAGGTTGGAAAGGATAATTTTGTTTTAGTAATCAATTAGAATACCCAAAGATTGATGATGTTGTTTTTCAATTACAGATTGAACCATGTGAATGTTGTTCAGGCGAGAGAAGTACCCGAGGAGTTGCTCTCAATGGCTTTAAATGACCTGCCTCTGCTGGCCATGGAATACTGCTCCAGAGGAGACCTGCGAAGGGTCCGTGGACATACATTTGTCTAGTTAAACTAAATAAGTTTATTGTTTTTGACAATGCAGTGTTTTACGTGTTTATTTATTCAGGTTTTGAACATGCCAGAAAACTGCTGTGGACTGATGGAAAATGAAATCCTTTTACTATTGAATGACATTGGTAATGGTCTTTGACTTTGATTTCAATCCATATTAGCTCATGACATGTAATGGAATGTAATAGGTAATAATAATTATTCATATTTGCAGGGGCTGGTATTCAGTATCTCCACAAAAATAAGATCATCCATAGAGACCTGAAGCCTGAGAACATAGTTTTACAGGAAACTGATGGAAAGGTGCTGCTGAAGCAAAATATAAATTTATTACAAAATTTGAACAAATTTTGACATTTTTTTGTTTGGTTTTGTTTGTTTTTTAGGTTTTTCATAAAATTATTGATCTTGGCTATGCAAAAGACCTGGATCAGGGAAGTCTTTGCACATCTTTTGTTGGAACTCTGCAGTATTTGGTTAGTTTTAGTATATATTTTTCAAATTTCCTTTAACTAAACACTTGAAATGTTTAAAATCTGTATGTCCCAATAGGCCCCAGAGCTTTTTGAGAACAAACCATACACTGCAACTGTGGATTATTGGAGCTTTGGGACTGTCATCTTTGAATGTACTTGTGGCTTTCGACCTTTCTTACACCACATGCAGCCAGTGCAATGGTGAGATAACATCAAGACTGATGCCACTTTCCAATATAAAGTCATCATTAGTTAATAACTAGATGCGGAAGGGTGGGAAATATGGTGTTTTAATGTGTATTTGGACTGTTTGCAGGACAGCTAAAGTAAAAAACAAAGGTTCTAAAGATATTATGGCAGTAGAGGACATGAATGGAGAAGTCAGATTCTCTGCACATCTTCCCTACCCTAATAGTTTGAGCAGGTAGAGTACCGATAGTCATGTTGGTCAGTCATTTTAATTATATCATGTGCTTAATATATGTTTATTATTAGACCCTTTATAGAGCCAATTGAATCTCTTTTGCAAAAATTACTTCTGTGGGACCCTGCAACACGTGGTGGAGATGTGGATCCAGAAACAAATAAGCCGTTATGCTTCAACATCCTACAGAATATTCTCAGTATGAAGGTTTGTTATAGCAAGTTGCTTTATAGTAACAATGACTATATAGTGTATTACTCTGTAAATGTATTTCTCAGGTCATTCATGTGTTGGACATGACGTCCGCCCAAATGCAATCATTGGTTTTAAGCACTGAAGAAAGTCTAAACTCTTTGGAGCTTCGACTGGAGACACAAACTCAGGCTCATATCGCTCCTCTGAACCAGGAGCTGCTGATGGAGACTGGGGTTTCACTTGACCCTCGAAGGCCACTCGTACAATGTCTGACAGAGGGTTTGGTATGTCACACAGCAACAGAAAATGTTCCCAAAAAAATCTTGTAATAATTTTGTATGTTTTTTTTTTCTGTAAGCATGGTTGGAACAAATGTATGGTCTTTCTTTTTGACAAGAGCCTGACCAAGTACTCTGGACCGCTGACAGCTAGAACTCTGCCAGACAGTGTTAACTTTATAGGTAATATATTTTTGTAGTGAACAGCTTTTATACTGGCATATTTTTTCTTCTACTAATGTTAAAATGTTTTGTTGTGCAGTTAGGGAGACTAAGACACAGCTCCCACTAGCAGCGCTGAGGAAGGTTTGGGGTGAAGCTGTCAGTTACATATGTGGACTCAGAGAGGACTACTTTTATCTTTATCAGGGACAGAGAGCTGCCATGTGAGTAAAACACACAGTAAGTGCTCTATACAGTTCTTATAAAGTAGTAATAACGTTTTTGTGAGTAGGCTCAGTCTGCTTCGTTATAACACCAACCTGACGAAATACAAGAACCTGCTCTTCTCACGGTCTCAGCAGCTCAGAGCAAAGCTGGCTTTTTTTAAAACCAGCATCCAACATGACTTAGCGCAGTACGTCAAACAGAAACACAATGGAATATGTGAGTCCATTTAAACAGCTTTAGACCTAAATGTACTGTTTACCATTTAACATTTACATAATGTAATTCAAAAGCTTCAGAAAAACTGCTGAAGGCCTGGCAGCAAAGTGAAGAAAAGGCTGACAGCTTCACAAAGGTCTGTAATAAGTTCAAATACAATATGTAATTAGATTACTTAGTACTTAGAAACTGGCAGTTACTGGAAGTTGTCTGGTACATTATGAATGATTAAAAACTGGTAAATATATTGGAAGAAGCCTGTTTACCAAAAAAAATAAACTAAGTAAATAATTATATTTCTAACTCATTAAGCTAAAGTGTTTTTTTCCTGTAGGTTGCCGATGTGAGCTACCTGGATGAAGAGATTGTGGCCTTGCATTCAGAGATTGTGGAGTTACAGAGAAGTCCATTTGCTCGAAGACAAGAGGACATCATGAAACAGCTGTATGTATGTTTTAACATTGTTAGTCCTATTCTAGTATACACAAAATAATTACCAAAATGTCTGTAAATTTCTTTCAGTCAGCAAAAGGCAATAGACCTCTACAAGCAACTGAAAACTAAATGCAAAAGTTAGTATAACGCTATATTATTGTTTAGTAAGTTAGTAACTATATGTGTATTATAAAAAGGAATGTAAGGTGATTGTGTTTAGTAAGATTGAATGCATGATGACAGGGGAGTCTTAATATAAGAGTTTTTTCAATAGGTCCTGACCCGCCTCATGGCTACAGTAACAGTTCTGAAATGGTGCGGACTATACTTCAAACTGTGCAGAACCAGGACAAAGTGCTTAAAGACCTATATACTCACTTGAGGTAGTATTTTACACAATACAAATACTTAAGTTACAAATTTAGATAAATAAGGCTCACATCATTATCTTTACCTCCATAGTACAATTCTGGTTTTCAAGCAACGCATTATGGACTTGTTCCCAAAGTTGGAGAAAGCGTTGGAAAATATTGCAACAGCTGAGGCAGCAGTAATGCAGATGCAAATGATGAGACAAAGGGATTACTGGTTCTTGCTTAAAGTTGCCTGTGTAAGTAAAAACTGTATTAAAAGTATTTATAGCTTTAAAGGATTTCAATTATAAGCACAACAAGTTTACTTTTATGAATGAAAATGTTTTTGTCCAACTGTCCTAAGTCCCAGGCAAGTTCACCATCCAAGTCTCCTCAACATTGTCACCACTCAAACAAGTAAGTTATACATCTCAGGCTAAAGTTTAGATTTAGTTATTTGTTTCAGTCATTAGTATTTAGATATTTTTATGTTTAATATGAACTGCATTTAATATGACATTATTCTATGCAATAATAATTGCTTGTTGTTTTAGTGCAACTGTTGGGCAATTGTTGGATGAAAATCAGCACTATCTGAATCAGCTGACATCTCTCCTGCAAAGCACTACTCAAGTGACAGAGCCAAGTGTTATGGTATGCTAAGCAACAATGGGGCGCTGTTGAGTTTATTTTTTTATGTTTCACGCTAAGCACATAAATGAATGATATTGTTATTTTCTGTATGGTTTTCCAGGATCAGGACTGGAGCTGGACTCAGTACGACACTTCAAAGAGCCATCCACAGAAATGATAGAAATAGAGCACATTTTAAAGTGTCCATGATCTTCGACTGTGCCTATAACACTGTAACATCACTTTACTACAAAATGTGTGTGACTATGTCAAAACTAAGCCATTGATGCTCATTTTTATATTTATATAATCCTATAATAATGTAACTGATTATTTATTCATAGTATTAGTTTTATCAATTAAAGTAAAAGTTATGCTGTTTTTTATATAAAATATAGCACTGCTTTGGACTCTAACATACTTTAGGACACCACTATTTAGAAAGAAAGGCTTTCATACTAGCAAACGTCCATATGCCATTACAGTAATTTAGTGCTTTAACTTAATAAAAAATTAATGTTGTAATTTGTCCATACATTCTATATTTATATAAATTATTTCTGACGGTGATGATGGATCATTAATACAACCGCCCAGTGTCCGACGGGCCTGAACGCACCACAGTGAAAGGGAGAGCTGACCACGGGGGGCGGGGCCACTGACTTTGAATGGTAAAACCAGCGAAGGCACTTTGACGTAAAGGTAATTTTAAAAACGACTACATTATTATTAATCTACACATTATTTAATTCTGTGACATGACTGTGGTGTGTATGACACAATGTAGCAGCATTAAATTTCACGTTTCCAAAAGCTAAAAATAGGATGGAAAGACTGACTTCCGAATCCACCCGATAATGAGAGCTAGCTGCTAACCTGAGCTAGCTACTGTAACGCAGGCGAATAAATGTGTTTATCTTGAACTCAATTATGGCATGATCAGTTGTAAAGATATATTCAATGGACGCACTACTTCCTGGTACCACTACAGGGGTAGCTACTTGTTGATAATAGCTTAGTCACTGAGCTGACTCTGTATAAAGGTAAAGCGTAGGATCTGCAGCACAAGACAGGTTTCAGTGTGTTTTATTCTAATTGCCTAATAACTATTTCAGTGTCTAGCACACTAACACTACTATAACGTACACAGAGGCACAGCTATGCAACTACAATGGTTAGCTTCAGCATTTGTAAGCATATTAGCAGGTTGAACTTGACAGCTACAGTTTTGGACTTTTCCAACTCAATTTGTTTTGACAGTAATCTGAAAAAATGACATGACTCCACCGCCCCCAATTTTTACTCATATTATTAAATGTTAACCAAAGAAATCACCATGCTCT
The DNA here is from genome assembly GCA_036025885.1 of Hypseleotris bucephala. Lineage (NCBI taxonomy): Eukaryota > Metazoa > Chordata > Actinopteri > Gobiiformes > Eleotridae > Hypseleotris > Hypseleotris bucephala. The sequence goes on from JAVQKG010250489.1 coordinate 7,194, forward strand.
TCCTAACAAATGATCAGACAAAATTCATTATATGGTGCATTTCTTATTCGGATCATTGTTTTCATTTTTCCTGCAGGTGTGAAAAAGTGAGGATGACCATGCCGCAGGTGGGGGCAGTATTTGCAGCTATAGTTGGGGTGATGTGTATCCTGTTACACTCCTCCATTCATAAGATAGAGGAAGGACACCTCGCTGTTTATTACAGGTACAGGGGCAAATTAAGGAAAATTTGATCATCTGATCTAGTGCTGTTTGTCAATTTGTCTGCTTTACAAACATAATTACTGTTGTTTGTTTCAGGGGAGGAGCATTATTGACAGGGCCCAATGGTCCTGGATATCACATCATGCTGCCTTTTATTACTACTTACAGATCTGTGCAGGTAAGCACACCTTGTCCTCACCTGACTTGTGTTTTTACTGTATGTACATTATTGTTGCCTTTGGTTTTATTATAGTGTGTTGATTTTATTCCATAAATGTCTTGTGTTTTGCAAAATGTTATTCAGGGGTACCTCTTCCTAATACGTGTGCTTTGTCTGTGGTTTATATATTTATTAACCAGCAAAGTCATCTTGATTATACAGTAATTTCTTTTTTCTGCAGACTACACTTCAAACAGATGAAATAAAGAATGTGCCTTGTGGAACAAGGTAATATTGAGGATACACTTTGCTGAAAGCATTTGTTGAATAGTGCCCTGACCCTCTACACTACTTGTCGTTTACAGTGGTGGTGTAATGATCTATTTTGACAGAATAGAGGTTGTGAACATGCTTGTCCCTTCAGCAGGTACAACTGGTTTTCTTTGTGCCAAGGTTCACTTTAGTCATTTGTGGAAAATGCATTACTGTTTATCCTTTGTTTTGTTTGTAGTGGTGGACATTGTGAGAAACTACACTGCTGATTATGACAAGACCCTAATTTTCAACAAAATTCACCACGAACTAAATCAATTCTGCAGTGTACACACGCTACAGGAAGTCTACATTGAGTTGTTTGGTGATTGTGTGTTTTTAATAATATAACATGGCACACAACTTTATGAACACAGTTAATGTGATGTTTAGATTGTAGTTTGCAATATCTTTGCAAGCAGTGTTATTTATAGTGTTGACTTGATTTATTTAATCACTCAGTTTTTTCTTTTCCGTGTTGTTTTTTAGATATAATTGATGAAAACTTGAAGACTGCTTTGCAGAAAGACCTAAATGCAATGGCTCCTGGACTTACAATACAGGTATTCATCAGCAAGTTAGAAAACAATTTGCATCAGTGTCATGCTTTATCAAATCGTGCTTATTATATTTTGATTAATACATATTTTAATTGCCTCTTTTAGGCAGTTCGTGTTACCAAGCCTAAAATTCCTGAGTCCATTCGGAGGAACTTTGAACTCATGTGAGTTTCCTGTTTGTGACCCACCCACTCAGTTCAAGTCGGACCTCACAGTAATAAAAATCTGTGTTTATTTATGTGTCACAGGGAGGCGGAGAAGACCCGCCTGCTAATCACTGCACAGACTCAGAAGGTGGTGGAGAAGGAGGCTGAGACTGAGAGGAAGAAGGCTATAATCGGTGAATACTGTATAACGATGACTTAACTGTACTCCATTTGATTCAATGGTGGAGTTTTCTAAACCTGACAACTGTTCAATTTTTACAACAGAGGCCCAGAAGGTGGCTCAGGTCGCAGAGATCCAGTTTCAACAGAAGATCATGGAAAAAGAGACTGAGAAGAGGATCTCTGAAATTGAAGGTTACAACTTACAAGTTCAAATAATATATTGCTTTGTGAGTAATTTTAGTCATTTATATATATATATATATACACAGTACATAATTATTTTTTCCCTTAGACGCTGCCTTCCTGGCCAGAGAAAAGGCCAAAGCTGATGCAGAATATTACACTGCTGCCAAGTTTGCTGAAGCAAACAGGGTAAATAAATAAAAAAAGGTCTAACACAAAAAACACTGAACCTTACCTTTAAACATAAATACTCAAACTCATTATCTTTATAGTTGAAGCTAACACCCGAGTACCTGGAGCTGATGAAGTATCAAGCCATTGCCGCCAACAGTAAGATCTACTTTGGTCAAGACATCCCCAACATGTTTGTGGAGGGGAACAACAGCCCCTCCAACCAACCCGGCACTGAATCAGATTTACTAAAAATGAAGTTGGACGGTAATTGAGCACACATTGAGCCCTCTGCATAACACTGAAGCCTATGCTGCACTTAAAGGGGATTGGTTTTGAAAGCTTTGCAGTTGTAGTTTGGTGACCAGGGCTCTCAAGGCTAAGACTAATGGGAAAAGAAAGGAGCAAAATTCTAACAGTGAAGTGTAAGGTAAGATTTGGAGGTATGATCTAAAAAGGGACGTTGTTTTATAACTTTCATATTGAGAACAGAAGTGAGATTGAGACTGCTATGGAAAGCCAACAGCATACTTAAATGCTTATGCTTGGAAAAGTGACTCAAGGTAGTCGCCCTAATCTTTGTGTGCTTGCAATCCTTTTATCTGTTGTAAATGAGAGTAATTTTTGACTGAAGGGTATTGGAGCTTTGATTTGGCTGTGATAATGGAAATTATGATTTTGAAATTAATTTTTTGAACTGGAACCTAAAAGGTGACACTAATTATTAATCTGATGGTGTGTGATGGTGATGGGGGTAGGTTGTTTCTGTGCCATAGTCCAACTCTAAATAATGAGTAGGCTTTTGTTTTGTTTGTTTTATTAGTTGAAAGTGCTTTTGTTGAATGCCTTTGGTGGACTTACTCAGGGGAATTGAAAGGTTGTGTGTGAGAAAGTTAATCACTCACTGCACAGAGCTCCTCTTCTTGGAGTTTGATATAGAACTGAAACAAACCCATACAAGAATCAAGTGGCCTGGCATGTCTGTCTAACCCCACATATTGTTCAAAGGGCTGCCATTGTTCTGTTAAATTACACTGTACTTTATTAGTTACCGTCATAAAAATAATACAAAAAATAATCAGTTCTCTAAAATAATATTAACTGGTACCAACGTTACAGTATTTCTTGCTGCTAAATGTGGGTTCTTTAAAATTGGTTCTTTTCGAAGTGTATTGTTTAATATTTCTGCTTCTTTGGACTGTTGAGACTAACTAGTTGAGATTGATTTAGGAGACAGATACACCCTGCAGCTGTTGACTTTTTCGATTGTTTGAAATCTTATTCTCAGGAATTAATCCTTTTGAGTTAAAGAGAATATTGGTTAAAATTTGAAACAAA
>JAVQKG010250627.1:0-14611 GCA_036025885.1 Hypseleotris bucephala
CATTAATGTGTAACATGGTATGGTTTGGTAGATTTAGCTGTGAAATGAACCTTGTCATTAATAAAAATGGCCAAAATCAACATTTGTGTTTTTTTTTTCGGGAGGATATTTCTCATAAAAATCCTATATAGTTGATACAGAATTCTGGCACCTGACCCCCATCTGTCGGAGTGACATCATCACATTCTAGGAAGTGACATCACGTGAAACCCAGCAATACTATTATCTTTAGGGTTTTTAATGAGAAATCACTCAGAAGTGAGATAGTATCTAAATAAAGTCAATTGTCTTTTGGTTTAAGACACTTTCTTCTGTACTTCTACCTTTTTTTCAAATGTAGTTGTGTAGAAAGTATGATTTGTCTTCCAAAAAAGATATAAGGTGTCTACTAACTCATGTAAAATCCTTTAGTATCTAGGTAGATTTAGGTAGATGTATCCCATTCATTCCCATTACCCTCCCTGCATTATTCCATTGTTGAATCCTCCAAACATTTCACTCAGATATTTGCCTCCCTCTAATTGCGGTGTGGTTTACTGTGGGCCTTTCTTTGCCCGTATCGATCCTCCGGAAGAAATCATAATCAAATGGACGTGTAGCCAGGCGAGAAAGGGAGGAAAAGACCGCTTTTTAGTCCACGAATGATGCATCGATCCAGGACTGACAGGGAACCAGGGCCAATCAATCCTGACGGGCAGTGTTTGGAGATTCTTTAGGGTCAGAAAGGGTCACCAGAACAGCCAATGGGAGAGAGATGAACTCGTCAAAGAGAGAGTCGTAATTCCGAGATGGATGGGGGAATGATAGAGTATAGAAAATGCACATGGTTCAATAAGGGAGATTGGGGTTTGAATGCAGATTGGCAAATTGAATCCAAAATGAGAATCAATTTGTTTTACACGCTGTCAAATTACAGGGATGGACAGTGCAAGAGGGGGTAAAAAACCTGGCTTTCAAAAGGGAGGTTGCTGGTGCGATTACAAAACTGGTTGGTAATTTCTGATCATTGACCCAAATATGCAGTTGGGAAAATTGCATCTTAAGTGTTCAAAATGAATGACAACCTATCATTAAAATGCTTGTCATCTAGGACATAACTGAGTTAGTGTTAGTGATGCTAAAAACGGTTTATTGTTCAGTGTGTACCCTACCTAAGGCCCATAGTTGTGTAGTTACGAGAAAGTAAAGTTCCATTTTAAATTTAGTTTCTTGGTGGCAGTGGCTCAGTTGAATGTACTTAGATAGTTGGAGAGTTTGTAGTTTTAAAACGTTTATATGCATTCGTTGTGTCCTTGGGCAAAACACATAACCCTCGTTTCCCTCATGTATGAATGTGGTTGTGCGATTGGTGGTGGGTGGAGGGGGTGCAGGCGCAGAATGGCGGCCACATGTACCACTTCAAGTAGCGTGGGCAGTTAGCATGGGCATTAGAATTATTTCAGACAGAAAACCCAACATTTCCTTACATACACTTTTGGGGTCAATGCAGAAAAATACCTTTGAGTTTTCAGAAACCTGGGGCTGACCCTTGTTCTACAATTAATTTGTCTACTATTCCAACCTACACTTTAAAAATCCCATCACCCAACTACATGGTGTGCTAAATTGTGAACAAAAAGCCATAAAGAATGCATGGAAGTATAAAGTAATAAAGTGGGACCATCCATCTTGCCGGTATCTCCTCATGCATCACCCTCTCAGCACTCTGTAGTCCGGTCTGTCTGGACTAATTGATAGCCTGTACACTAGCTTAAGTCAGACATGAGTGGTGCTATTAATGAAGCTAAATGTACCGCGCTGACAGTCAAGAGAGGCTCCTGGGACAGTGAAAAACTACTGGACTCAAGGCAGGAAAACCAACAAGGAATGGCAATTGGTAGCTTGGATTAGACATGGTTAAGTCCTGGTTTAGTTCATTTGTAAACTTAATTAAAGGTATTACAGAGGATGTTTGCAACTATTTAGAAATTAGTGTCGGTCAATATCACTCAACAACAAAGTAGCCTTGAAAATGATAAAGACTATTTCTGAGTCACTTGCGAAAAGAAATGTACCATTATTGTAAATATTAGGTTACTGTTAGCATCAATGCTATTTGCAATTGGCATTAGAATGTCTAAATATAAAAAAAAATCCATCAAGAAAGACTTTAGTATAATTCCTTTCTCCTTCCTATCTTCATCGATCTTGACAGCAGCATTACTTGCAGATATTTGCTTCAGTTTTCTATTTTACAACGAGTTAGCACCAAAGCTAATGTGTATGGCAGGGCACTTCCTAATTCCAGAACACTTCCTTATTTACACAGCAAATAACAGACAAGGCTACACTGATTGACCAATAACAGACCAAAGGAAGTGGTCTAAATATGAGGGAGCTGATGTTTTATTTTGAAATGTACCGCTTATTCACAGCGAATTTTATTTTAGCTCAAAGTGAAAGAAAGTTATCTTCAGACGTTGCCTCTTATTTTCATACTTCCTGGTGGATCTTTATCTTTTCTTGCACAAAATACAGCTTTAATTCAATTTTATGAAGTAAAAATGCTTAAAAAACCAAAACAAAAATGGCTACCCTTGTTTAGTCTCATATTTTGGCCCAGGGCAAACGAGTATAGATCAGTATAGCTAATCATTTCCATTTGCATCAGCCTTATTGACCTTCCTGCCAATTATCGGACTGCACTGGAGATGCCACTACTCAATATGAAGCAAGAACCATCAGAGTGGAGTGCTTTTTTCACCATTTTTCACTGTTGAGCCTCCAGACATGAATAAGTGAATAAGTGATGAGAATATAGCTGTGTGAATGTGGGGGGCAGTGTACCAAGCTGCTTCATCAAAAGAACTCTTTATGTAGAACTGGTCATGCGTGGTGGGCATTTGAATGGATATCGGACTGCATTATGGAAGAAATGTGTTATATAAAATGTGAGAATAGCAACTATGGGCCTCAGGCGGGGTATATCTGGGACAATAGGAAGTTGCAAGGTTTCATGTTCATTCACTGGGTCAATTTAGAGTCACTACATTTTCTAACACATGTAATCGCTAACTACTCTGCAACCACGCATCCAAAGATTGTTCATGCTTTATTGAATGAAAAATGCTTGGGCACTAGGCTAGTTTCCACTTGACAGACATAAACTATTCATTCTTGAATCCTGGTCTTGTAAATTTCTACTGCTAGTTTTTTAAGCTTTCGTTGAAACATAATTATTAATGTCAAAGTGATTAGAGCACCTTCAATCTGTGAAGTTTGCGTGTACTCCCAGTGTTACTGTGAGTTCTCTCCTTTTCCTCCCACAGTCCAAAGACATGCTGTACATAGGGGAAAATGTCAGCCTCCATTTTCCAAGAATTTTAGTCTGCGTGTCTTTGTTACAACCTTGACAGTGACAGTGTCCAGGGTTTATCCTACCTCAGGCCCATAGTTCTGAGGTACCATTCACCTAACCTGGCCAGTTACAACTACCTCTTTTCCTCCTCAATACAAAGATGTTAGTCTGGTCTCTGGTTGATTGCATTCATTTACAAAGATGGAGTTTACTAATTTACAGGAAACCAATCAGAAATGCCAGACATGACACTAAAAATCCACCAGGGGGCAGGCTTCACAATCCCCATTTATTCTAATCAAATGTGTTATCAGTGTGTTAGCCTATCTCTTGATAAATCCACTAATTGCTTTCCCCATTCTCCTCCATTCCCTGTGGGACGTACATGCTTAGGGTTTGGCTGCATACAAGTGTGGCCCCCAGCCCCCATCATTGTCGGGAGTGGGGGCCCCCAGTATAGAATGAAGGATTTCACTAAAATGTGCGCCGTTTGAAATGTCACTGTATCACACTGACCTTTCCCAGACCTGAACTAATCAAAAGAGAAAAATAAGCCCGCGTCTTAAATGGCAACAATAGCCACCTTTGATCCCAGCATTTGTCATACGACTGATTCAAAGACAAGTCCTTTGTTTGTCCCTTACAAAAGCACGGCTACAATTATTTATTTATTTTTATTATGTATTTGCTTATTTTTTCCATTATTTCTTTCTTTCTTTATTTATTTTTTATGTTTGTTTAATTTTTTTTGTTTTTTTTCTCTTCCTTTTTGTTGACAAATAATGTTTTGAGTTCATATTTTCAACATTTTCAAGTAAAATTATTGAATGAGCTCAGTAAAGGCAGCATAGTTTTTGTGTTCTACCAGTTTTAAAAGTACAACTCAGTCCTTTACTTTTTGGGTTTTCTACTTCAATTTGAGTAACATCATGATATTGCAGCAATATTTCTTTACTATACAGATTTTGTAGTATATCTCCCACTACAAATTGCTTATACATTGCATCAAATTCAACTTAAAATTGTTGAATCCAAATTTCCCCTAATGTATACAAGTGAGTGACTGAATTTCTGCACCCTGCATAAGGCCCATATTAACTGGGATGTATTTTAGCAACCCACAACCATTAACAATTTTCCATAATCTATTTGTTTATTTTGCCCTTTTCTTTTATTATTTGACAAAAATGCAAACAACTTAATGATTACATGTTTAAAAAAAACAAAAAATGATTATTATCTAAATTCTGTCTTACCTCGGGCACACAATTTTCCCATTCTCACTGCTGAAACTGTGGAGCAACATACAATCAATACAGTTTCACCTGGCAATTAACTAATAACACATAAGGATGCACTGGGCCAGAACTGTGTCAGATGGAGCGGTAGAAGACTACGATATGGTGTGCACAAAACACCCACAGCAATTCTTCAGTGTCCAAAAACTAAAGACCTAGAAATGATATGGTCTAACAGGAGTAATTATATCAAATGGGAGAAAAAGAGGAATCAAGATGGCTGGTCAGGCGTCAAATTTGTTACTTGCTAGTCTTTCACCCTATACCAATGCATTGTGCTGTACTAAGACAATACACAAGTGATTTTCCCTTCACCTGCTTCTTAATGCAGTCTTCTGAATTGTTAAATTAATGTTCTATTAGTGTATAAATGCTTGGGTAATTGTTAAAAACACATATGTAGCTGATCAGTTCCTTGCCCAAAACCATCTGGAGTATTCACAATATGGAATAATTGGAGGAAATACTAAATCCTTAATGGAAAAATATTGTATAACTTAACTAGGCCCACATCAAATTGTACAGTATATCAACGAAATAGCCACATACATCGGTGCCAAATGCTATGGCACCAAATGTTATGGCAAGTATAAGGCCCCACCTCCAAACCATGACAAATACAGTATGTTATGGTCTATGTAATTGTATTGATTTTGTGAAGATTTTTTTTTTCTGCCTAATTTTGTAAAACGATATTCTTTCAGTTCTTCAGAGAGCGCTATGTGATACCTTCCATCATATTAGTCATATGTGTTCAGGGCCAGGGGATAATGCAGTGTTTCAGATTTGAGCCTAATCGGACAAAATATGTGCAAGTTAGAGGCTGTCAAAAATACCTGACTTGTGATCTGTTTACTTTATAGTGCCATTCTTTCAACACAACCATATTCATATCTTAACATTATATCCATTAATATTTCCAATCACAATTTTCTTTTCGTCCAACCATTCCATAATTTTCATTTCATAACACAATCCCACAATTTCTACTAGCATCTTCCTGTTTGTAGTCAAGGGGTTGGTGTGTTGCGATCACTGTCCGCTCTCAGCCAGGGAGATGTGAGGATCAGAGCTGCCTTTGAGCCTGTCTCTTGTCCTTGGATGTAGGTCAGAGCTGCCCTGGAACCATCTCTTATCTCATCTGCGGCCGCTTGGTACTTTTGACACAAGACCACATAGACAAGAGCAGTGGGCTCATTAACTTTGTTCTTCTGCCAGAGAAGGAGCTTTACAAATCAGTAGTTCAAGTCTGGATGCAAAGTTGAATAGGGCTTTAGATCTTAAATAAATAATGATGACGATAAGGTATGGAAATAGAACATATACAGGCAATGAAAAGACACGGGTCTCAAATTGTGGAACGGGTAACATTGGTGGTACATGGGTTCATTGTGGTGGTGATTTCTTGGGAGTGAGGAAGGGCATCAGACCTAAAACCTGTTTTCTTTATAATTTGAACGTAGAGGCTTAGATTTATTTGATATTAGCAGAAAAAAACATTATAATATGCCAGAATTACAGTATATCAAAAATATAGGTTTATAATGGAAGTCAATAGGGCCCAAATTGGTTTAGAAGTTAAAGAATGTACAAACAGTCCTTATTTCCTATTCTATACATCTTACAATAAAAAGGGGGATGCTATTTTAAAATCAACTATGTTTTACACATTCTGGAATAGCTTGACAAAATTTGCTTTTGAACTGACCAATACATTGAATAAAATAAAGGTGAACAAAATGAATGTATTGGGCCTAGGGGTTAATAATGCCGCCCTAGATTATGCTTTAGATTTTAAATTGCATTGGATACTGTTAAAACTAGCCATCTGTATATCCCTTATTGTTTTCCACCATCATTTTACCACACACACCAACATCTCAGTCCCAGCTCTAGATTACCTCATGGTTCTCCCTGGTCTGAATGAAATCCTTTCCTGTTAGCATAGGTTACATAATCCCACTACAGGTAAATATCCACTGCACCGAGTCGCTAAGATGATTTCACATGGAACTAACACAATTACCCATCGCTAACACAATTAACACCAGCCTGGTTTGCTAGCGCCGCGCAGACTGTCATGGAGATTAGCCCAGGGCCCGAAGTGAATACACAGCCTCAGATGAATCACTTATATGCTTCACTAAACCAGTTAATGTCAAGCACCCTAGCCCCGCAGTCGGCACGCAATGGTGTATTCTCCCAAGATGGTATCAAGGCAAAGGTAATGTCTTGAAGCTACGAGAGATTAAACATACAAGTAGGAAAAAAATGAACACAATCTACACAAGCTACTGCTGCTATGCTAATGCTAATGCTAATATGCATTGTCGTAGTCATCTACAATTATTCCTATCTGCTGCAGTGACATGTCTAGCCAGATTAAGAGCCCTCCCCATGGGCTCTCTCTGGTGGCACTTTGTGTCCTGTTTAGTCCTTTTAGTGGACTTCTTCAGACCTAGTTTAGTCTTGGTTTAGATGTGGATTAGTCCCAGATGGTACTTGGGACACAAAATAGTTTCTTTGGTAGTACTTGGTGTAAAAAGTTTGAGAACCACTGGTTTAGACCTTGTTAAGTCCCAGTTTAGACCCTATTTACATATGTTTTGTGCTAGTCGTGGATGGTACTGAAGGATCCAGGCCCAGAAATCCAATCCACAATGTTGTTTTTGAAAAGTTGAATAAACATTTCTAAATACACTCATCAACCAAGTTATTAGGCAGCTCTTGTACCTAATAAAGTGGCCCTAGTGTGGTCTTCTGCTGCTGTTGTCCACTTCCTGTTTAGTCTTTTTTCATGTTTTCAGATATCTGCAGACCTTTACATAACAATAGATTATTTGAGCTAATATTGCCTTACTATTATTACTCTCATTTATTCTTCTTTCGTATGTTTAGTTCTATCTTTAGCTGGTTTGTCTTGAAAATATGTGCGTGACTATTTCCATTGGCTTGATGTAATTATGTAAGCAGATGCATTACTTTATGTTCCCAAACGCAAGTGAATAATCGTATCAAGTGCATATGTTAAGTAATGTTACATCCAGGAAAACAATGGACATCTTGACCAACCAACCACTGAAGTACATAGCCTTCAAAATGTGCTGACCAAATTCTTGTGTAGTACCTGTCTCATCTCACTCAGTTCTGCCCTGGTTTTTCAATTGTCAGTAAATCAATCCTTTTTTCCCCTCCACCCCTCCACTACTCCTCCTCTTCCTCACATGTTTCCTCTCCTCCTCTTCCTCCCCTGGGCTGTAGAGTGTCCGTTCTGGTCCAAAGACTAGCATCAGTATAGTCTTATCAGAGCAGGCACTCAGGGCCATAGGCAGTGTGTTCATCGGATCTACTGTCTGATGCTGCCAAGCCCCTAGAACATGGAAACTACTGCATTGGGGGAAATGGAAGAAGAATGTGGGTTAGTCCAAGGAGCTGATTGTCAATCCATGTTTAGTTACTGGTTGATGGTTTGGTCTTGATTGGTGGAAATATAGAATTATTCTCTACTTTAGACCAGAAGTAAAGGTATTAGTTAATTAATTTTGTCATTTATTGATTTATTAGGACAGTGTACAATTACATTAAGCACAGTGGCAGAGATGTTTCTACCAGCTTGTAGATCATGGCTAATTTCCATGTCCATCTATCTTCCATCATAGTGGTGGTATGTAGGTTTTTGTGTGGTTAAATTTAGAACGTGCGGCACGGTGGCACAGTGGTTAGCACTCTTGCCTCACAGCAAGAGGGTCCCGGGTTCGATTCCCGGACCGGGAATGTGTGGAGTTTGCATGTTCTCCCCGTGTCTGCGTAGGTTTCCTCCGGGCACTCCGGTTTCCCCTACCACTAAAAACATGTACAATAGATTCCCCATTCCGGGACTACGGATGAAAATTAGCACTGTGCTATAATCCGTCAAGTTGTGTAACTCTATACAACCGTACGTTCATTAATGTGCACTGTCCCGTCCAAATAAATAAATAAACAAATACAGTACAAGTTTTCTAAGGTGCCTTGTAGAGCAATACTTTAATAAGTACAGTATGTAATAGTTAGTCACCTGCTCTTCTGTCCATCTCATTGATGTAGTCCTGCACCAGACCAGTGTCGAGGTTAACTATGAAGCGTCTGGAGGGCTCAGTGCCTTGTTTGAAGTCGTCAGGGAGTGGTACAGGGCGGCCATCTTGGACACCATCAGGAAGACGGTGGTGTGTCTTTGGCAGGCTTCGGGAGATTGGCAGAGCCTGTATGCCTGTAGTGTAGAGACATTTATTCAGTACATATGTGTAAAAATTAAAGTCTGATGAATACAATGATGTATTTTATTAGAACAAGGCTTGTGTTTAGTATTTTAGATCATTGATTCTCGAACATGGGGTCAGAATCCAAAAGTGGCTCCCCTGAAACTTATGTTAGGTCACCAAAATTTTTTCAGTTTAGTATTTTTTGGGGGGTATTTTCAAAACATAATTAAACAATAAAATATTCTAATCATTAAATAAATTGAATTGACATTAAATAAAAAGCAAAAACACTTTTTTAGATCATATTTATGTGTTATTATTGCACAGTCGACACCGTCTGTTTATCTAAATGGTAGGTTCAGTGTTGTTCATAAATTATTAACTGTTGTGCCAGAACATTGTGTTTTCTTATAGATTTATCTTTGTAATTATTACTTGGAAACACAACAAGTTTTCATGATACGTTTTTACACTTAACATGCTGCAGTTAAAGGTTTGGGTGGTGTTTTGGTTTAAAAGCATGTACAAAGAGCACTTCCAAAAAGATAAACTGATAAAAATGTAACAACTTACTTCATGCAAAAAATAACAGTAAGCTGTTGTTGGCAAAGCCTTGACATTTTGTTATTGACAAGATTTCCATAAATGATTGATGAATAAAAATCAAACCTTACCTGAGAGGGTCAAGAAGAGGAGTACAACCTTGAGCATCCTAAAATCCCACAATTAAAACAAAAATTATTATCAAGCAATGCTTGCTTAAAGTGTACAGATGTGTATTATTGTCTTACCTGAGACTGCAATGACAATTCAACACTGAGCACTTCTCAAAGAAAGCATGTTACATAAATACTTCTTATCTTGGCCATAAACTGTAAATCATATATTAGAATTGATCTAAACTCCAATTGCACTAAACCAATTTATATCTCTGATAATACCAAGCAGGAACACACTGTTGACATAGAATCGGGATAAACATTGTGCCATATACTTTGATGAGGCCACAAGTTGCCCCTTAATTTCCGAGTTACGCAAGTTCATGGCAAAGGGCACTTACTGCAAGTTCTTTTTCAATATTTGAATGTAGGTCGAATGAATAGAGCGACAACCTGGCCCAAAGATGGTGACAGTGAATTAAAGGTTATTATATGTATATATAAATATATATATAATTTCTAAACTTTAAACATTATAATATAATTGGTGGATAATAAATCTGATAAGGCATATGAATAAATACATATGCCGGGGCCAAATTTTGCAAAAAAATAAAAATACTTAAAACTGCCCAAAAATGACTGCAAACTGCTCAAACTGACCCTAGGTGTAGGTATGAGGGGTTGCTTTTCTCATTTTTCACCCATATGAGCTCAGAAAGGGTGAGTTTGAAAACTGATTTTTACGAGAGGTCCGCTGCTGTCGGCCAGGGCCAAATTTGGCCAAAAATTAAAAATGCTCAAAACAGCCCAAAAATGGCTACAAACCGTAAGGAATGGCAAAATGGCAGTAAGGAGGCATCTGGAGTCATTTTGGTATTTTTTGACCCATCAAAGCCCAAACAGGCAACCTGAAAAAAGCGACATTTTCGACAGGTCCGCGGCTGTCGTCTAGGGCCAAATTTTGCCAAAAAATAAAAATGCTTAAAACTGCTCAAATTGACCCTAGGTGTGGGTATGTGGGGTTACTTTTCTCATTTTTGACCCATATGAGCTCAGAAAGGGTGAGTTTGAAGACTATTTTTTATGAGAATTTGGCAGAGAAATAAAAATTCTCAAAACCACCCAAAAATGGCTGCAAACAGTAAGGAATGACCCAGGGTGGAGGTGCAGTATTAGGATTGATCAAACTCCAGATTTGAATTTGAATGGATTTCACTTTGCCCTAAAACTACTATAATTTCTCTGACAATACCAAGCAGGAACACACTGTTGACATAGAATCGGGATAAAAATGGTGCCATATACTTTGATGAGGCCACAAGTTGCCCTTTAATTTCCGAGTTACGCAAGTTTATGGCAAAGAGCACTTAACTTACTGCAAGCTCTTTTTCAATATTTGAATGCGGGTTGATTGAAAAGGGCGACAACCTGGACCAAAGATGGTGACAGTGAATTAAAAGGTTATTACGGTATAGTTAAAAAAATAAATACAGTAAACTTGAAAAAAATATATATATATATATAAAGGGTTATTTGACTTTTGGTTGAAATTTCAAGATATAAATTGGGCTACTTTCACCAGATTTCAGCCAAAACCAGGTTAAAAAAAACATGTGACCTGTATACATTTTCCCCAATAACTTTTTATTGGCACTTTACAGCTCCGTGATAATTATGATTAATTTTTAAGTAATTTCTGTGTAATTACAAACCGAGATAGATTCAATTACCTAACCATAGATTACCCATAATTACGTGGTCATTCCATAATGATGCTTCTATCTTGTTACCATTCTAAATAGCCTACATTGCATGACATACCGTAATAATTACATAAAAACAACTTGATAATAAACCATAATTACTCAATACCTGTTTATTACCACATCGTATAATTACCGTGCTGTAAAGAAAAGTGTGATCCATTTTTCTTTCAAAACATGCAGTTGGGGGGGTACGCCCCCATAACAAGTAAGCCCACTTCTTCTTCTCCTTCTGAAGAACAGTGTCATAAGTTAGGATAATGGATAAGACGTAGCCTAAATTATCAATAGGTTAGCCAGTCTATTAATACTATTGTTAGGTGTTGTTAGCTTTTGAATTTCAAATATCGCCAACCATGTACCATAGCCATATATCAGTTAAAAGTGTTAGATTAAGCAGTATTTACAAAATAGGCAAAATTACATAGTAGTCATTGTATAAAATAATTGAATATATATAATCACTACAGGACACAAAGCAAAATGTATTAAAAAACAAACAAATAAAAAAAACTTGTCTGAGCACTTGTTTACAACAGCATAGTAATTCACACACAATCAATTTCAAATAATCGATTCAACAACTTTTAGGTTTTATGTTTGACACTCCATAAAAATCAAAAATTGCATAAAAATTTAACAAACAAGCCTATTTGAAAATGTTAAATCTTTATTTAAAATTTAAACATGACATGAAAGACATTTAACATATTTAAACCATAATACAGAAAAGGACGTGTCAACATAGGGCATAAACACTCAGTTTGTACAACTGTTCGGCCACTTATCAGGTTGTAGTTGTAATTCTTCTACTACTATAATGTACTTGTATTGCTCTTGTCACTTTGGGCCATGTGAGTCTGATTGGTGGAGATCAGGAAGGCCCTAAGGGCAGAAAAGCTGCCAAATCTCTGTTAGTGTGCCCCAAAGTGTGCCCCACAGCACCTGTGGTAGATGTATCTCACCACCACTTGCACTTCGTGAGACAGTATCATGTTACCAAACAAACAAAGCTGTCAGAGATAGTTAAAGCCCTTGTGTTTACATCACGGCAGCGACGTGTATGTTGTAGCTGAGGGTGATGGGACAGTGATTGTCCCTTGGAACAATGAATATGTGGTCAGACACTACCGCCAGGGCACAGGCTCCCCTACACCCTGGAGGCAATGTATAGATTATGTCCACACAGCCAATAGTAATCAGCCAATACACGCGTACCCATGTGGGCTGGTGCCACAGCAGCGGTGGTAATGTTGATGATAATGGTGCCGCTTTGCAATTTTCACGCAAGATCAACTCTGGTTTTATTTCATTTACAATTTAAATCTTTTAGGCACTCCCAATATGCACTTTTGTTTTTCACACAAACTTTGTACTAAGGGTGATCCAGTTAATTTTAGAGGTACACTAAAATTTGCCTGAAAGTAGGGCCTAATTGTAGAAGCCAGGATGTATAGCTAATGCATTAAGACAAATACTTTTATTTACTGAAATAGGATAAGGCTACAAAGCTGGTTCAGAGACATAAGATGGCAGATGTGTACATACATAACATTCACTCTGGGACATACCAGTGTCTTCTGAAAGGAGAGGTTACTAGCACTTCACTTCCAATAACAATGATAGTAGCAGTTGTCTCCCCCCAAGTGAGTGAGGATCTCAAATTCTTCACCGGGTTGAGACGAGTGACCTCTATACAGTCACCCCCCTTTGTAACCGGACTTCCCCTCACTTAGTGGATTCAACTTGATACCAGACGTTGAAGTTTGCACTGTAACAAATGGATCCACGTAGATTGTTCTGCCCCCTTTACAGCTGTAGGTGTTGTTAGTAGCACTTGGTAAGGACCCTCCCACCATGGACTGAGACCAGTGCTTCCTCTTTATCACTCTGAGGATTGTCCAGTCACCAGGCTTAATCATTGGGCAGTCCTGTGAGAAACAAAATCGTAAGGAATATCATTGATTCTCAACACGTTTCTAAAGTCTTTTTAGATCTATTCCTAGATTTTCACTAACTTTATCAAGAATCTAAAAAAAATGTTTTAGTATGAATTAAATCCATAAGTAGTATAATGTTGTACCAAATTAAAACCATAAGTAGGATAATGTTATTCTATCTGTGCCACCATCCCCCCTTTTGAGACATGGCAACGCCCATGACTCAATATTGCTGCCCATTAAAACATAGATTTGGGTAGAATAGGTTTGCCATTTGTAATTACATAAATGTTCTCTTTAATAGTTGCTCCGTTTTTTACTCCAAAAATATGTTTCCTTTTTAGATGCTGAGTGTTTTGTGTGATTTATTTATTTATTAAAATTCACACTGGTGAAAGAAGCTTCTAGGCTGGTTCTACTTCCAGTCTGGTTTCACCCTTGGGGTCCTATCCCAGTAGTGAAAGTCGTTTTAGATTGGTGTTTCTGATCACCACACCCACACACATTCACACATTAGATTAAAAAATGGACTTGAACCCCCTTTAATCTAATTTTGGACCGGCCTTGAACCTGTCCCTTTAATTCAACTATAGTTAGGACTTGAACCTTTAATTCAACTATAGTAAGGACTTTAACCTATAAACTATAGTTAGGACTTGAACCTTTAATTCAACTATAGTAAGCACTTTAACCTGATAGATTGAAAAGGACTTGAACCTCAATCTGTTTTTGGACTTTAACTTATAAGGTACACTTTATTGTCCCCGTGCCACCCAGTGCCGCTGGGGAAACCTGTCAGGAGCAGTGGGCAGCTGCGGCGCAGCGCCCGGGGATCTCCAGATCTTGAGCCAGGATCTTGGTCAGGATATACCTAGCTTTACATACCTTTAGTCAGGACTTTAATTGCAAGAAAGAAAAACAAAAACTTCTTGCCGGCATTGGTCTTCTTGTCCCGGGGTTTGGATCGTGTCAATCCTGGTCCCAAGGATGAGATGAGGGTCGCTGGCCAGCGTAGAATTCACTACGACGGTCTTTCCACCGGTGACGTAGTCTCCCGGGATGTGGAACGAATCTGGGCCTGAGGTGGGCCAAAACTGCTACATAACTACCACATTTGGCCCAGATACAGAGCCTATTTTCTAGGCTCATTTAGCCCAGATCCGGGCCAGTACAGTAATTAGAGTCCTAACATGTGGCCCAGATCTGGTTGAGAATCGCAATCCAGATCAATACAATAG
The DNA here is from genome assembly GCA_036025885.1 of Hypseleotris bucephala. Classification (NCBI taxonomy): domain Eukaryota; kingdom Metazoa; phylum Chordata; class Actinopteri; order Gobiiformes; family Eleotridae; genus Hypseleotris; species Hypseleotris bucephala. The sequence goes on from JAVQKG010250627.1 coordinate 14,480, forward strand.
GTCTAATTAAAGCACACATTAGATATCCACACAGTTTGCTCCTTAAAAAAAGCTTTATTTCTAGAAAAAACAAATTTACAATGGTAAAAATGTTAGAATTCACAACTACATTGACAGCATAAGTACCTTAAT
>JAVQKG010250720.1:0-13277 GCA_036025885.1 Hypseleotris bucephala
AGTTCGGGCATTTTACAGTTATAAACAGTTATTAGGCTTTGACTTGTGATGCTTGTTGGCTCTGTTGAAGCTGTTGGATCTTCATGTTCATTACTTCAATCACAGCTGTAACGAGTGAAGAGGACTGGTTTGTAACAACAAGGATGAGTGTATAAATATATTAACCAGCAAAAAAACTGTAAAATGAACTGAACCTTGCTTCATGGCATGTTTTTCTTGTAAGGCCGGCTGAATCTTCTCTATCTGCTTTGTGAGGAAGTCTATTTTGCGTTTGAAGAAAGCCTTGGCGTCGTCAACATTCTGAGAAAAATAATAATTCAATAAAAATCTTATAAAACAATTCTTGAGCAAAAACATTTAGAAAAAAAAGGTTTACTTTTTCTACGTAGTATCCAGTGCCGACATCCACCAAAACGTTTTCCACATCATTTAAAGTTCCTGGGACATACATCTTAATTTCATGGGTAAAGGACAACATCGGGGTGGAAAAATGCATAGTATACAAACAATGTTTTTGGTTATTTAAGTGATTAATGCAGTGAATTGCTATTGAGATGTATATCCATCCCAATTTAGTCCACTTCTTAATAACTCTTTCCTTCTTCTTGCACAAATGACAAAAAGTTAAATAGTTGCACCTGCCTAATATTAACATTGGGCACCACAAATAAATAAGATGATTGAGTTGTTCACCACATGTTATATGATCACTTTATATACATTAACATTTACAACACACCATGTACAGTAAATGGACATAAAGATACAGAACTAGTGAGTGGCACAAGCAGCTCCTTTCCTGTAGATAAAAATATATATTAGTATAAACAAACACAGTAGCCAGCAGTGTTTTCTACAAGGCACATTACTCACCTTTATTGTTTTGGTTCAGGACACTGAGGCTGTCCTTTGCTTCAACAAACTTTGTCTGGGCTACTTTAAGCTGTCCTATAGAAGAGGTCAGGAATTCAGTCTCCTAGGGGAAAAACAAATAGTAATATACTTTTATTTATGTCTGCTATTACACATATACAATGCTCAATTCACCACGTATAATAAAGTAAAAACCCTGAAAATACCACTTGCGCTGAACATAATCATGTATTTTGTTGCAAAAATTGAATTGAATTGTGATTATGGGTGACAGACTAATATAAACGCGTGTGTAATGCCTAAATGTTTTTCGACTGATTATTCCCCGCTAATCTGTGTTATTATCGTCCAGAATATATGTATTTAGATGCAATGTTTTTATATTTTCTTTTTGAGGCACTTCACACCATGGATCCCCCTGTGGAGCCAGCGCACAACATGCAGACACTAGCTGGCACAAGCCCCACGACACAGACAATCAAGAGAAGCATATATTTATAAGAAATACATTAAACATATAAAGTCAATTGTGTTACCTGGTCAAGCTGTGTTTTTAAACTCTCAAGCTGAGGCAGAGAGAGATCTGTTAAATTCACAGCCATGTTGAAAGCGTGAGGCTAGTCGACCCCGGAAAACCGCTTCCGGTGAGTAGTCGTCAAAACACTGCCCCCAGGCGGAGAAGTCATGTAAAGCACTAACTACACTAACATTGCCCATTTAAAAACCGTGAACACCTTACAGTCTGAAAGTCTCGACACTGTAAAGACAAACGTCTTTACAGTTACTTGCTTGTTGACCATGTATCATGCATCATTGCGAACTATCCTGAGATTACCAGGCCTTGTATGCATTACTTTTTTAGATCTCATGTACCAACTACTATTTAAGTTTGTTTAGTGGTGTACAAAATGTTAAAATGTAACACAAGAATAAAGCAATAAATATTGAAATGAAGAATGTATTTTGTTATAGCTGTCCAAGCTAAAAGCTAATTGTTCTGTGTCTGGGTCAAGGTCACAATGGAACACTATATAGACAGAAGTTGGAGGAAGACATTTATTCAAAACGGCTAATGACAACAATTCACGGACATTAAAAATTATGTAAAATGTAAAATCCTTTAAACTACTGAATAGTAGCACTATGTAAAAATATACAACCATCTTTGCAATTCAAGCAAATATTAATTAAAATCCTTAAAGTTAAATTAATGTAAATGAGTATGTGTAGCGCCATATTTTACATGCTCTTAGCAGATTAAATTAACTGTCCCTAAAGCAGGTGAATTGGTAAACCATAGACCACAGGAGCAGCTCCGATGAGGTATTTTAGGTGAGTGGCCTGACGAGCTGGACCCATATAATCCAGTAAAGGAGCTCCACGTCCCGCAGACATCCAGGACTCCAGCAGAGCTTTGGTGAAACGGTCAATGTCCCGGTCTGTCACATCCCAGAGGTTACCCAAAACAAACGGGCTATAAAAGAGAGAGTTAATAGTTATGAGCGAAGGTGAGTTGTGGGGATTATATGTGGTTTTTGATGTCGGGATAAAAACACAATTTACTTTTACAATAAAAAGCTCTTGAGATATTTAAGTTTATGTACAGTTGATACATATTCCTTTTAGGTCTATTTACACTGTCGCACAAGTCTGAATAGGCATAGCTCTTAAACACTACTACATTACAGTAACATGTACAGTTCTAGTTTGTGCTGTGAAACCTACCAGCCTGCGATGAGATAGTAGAGGATGATGCCCTGTCCTTCCTGCTGTCCCCTCACGGCCAGAGCCGCACTACTGCAGCCAAACAAGAGAGACGCTGCCCTCATCTGCTGCTTCAGGACGGCCTGGCTGTCCAAGAACCGTGCTCCTGCCCCGTGACCAACATAGCTAAAACACAAAATACAGTGCAGTCAATTGTTAAGACTGAGATTGTTTTTGAAATTTGGGTTGGGAAACTTACACATATAGGTCCTTAGATGCAACAGCTTCCATTAGTTTGCCAGAATCAGGTGCGACTCCACAAACTCCTTCCCAGTCCGTTTTACTACAAATTTAATACAGTGATCAGTGTGAAGCAACAGTAAACAGTATATTTGGCATATTTGGTAACATATTTGTCTTACCTGCTAAACCACTCCTTAAATCGCTCTTTTGAGTTTTCTAAATTACCATCAGGGTCCAGGACATAAAATACTTTCTTTGTATCAACTCCCTGTTTCAGAATGGACTTCGGGGTAATCTAAAGGAGAAAAGAATTTTTTTAAAAAGTCACACAAAAAAAATGTCACAGTTTTATAGTATATTTTATCTCACCTCTTTGTCAATGCTTAGTCCAATCAAAGAGTGCAGAGAAGGCATCCGACTCACAGACCGAGATTTCCAAACAGAGATGCTCTCCCATGGCAACTTCTGCAGGTACTGTATTGGAAAAGAAAGACAAAACTAGCTATCTCCACAAAGTTTTTACATTTGATTGTAAGCTAAAAAATTTAGGGAAAAGGTTTACCTTGTCTAATATGAGAACAACATGGCCCTTCGGTTCTTCTCGATCTGCAAGCTCAGACACAGCAGTTTGGAGAAGCTGGTCACAGTCCAGGTCCCATTGAGGACACACACCAAAAGCAAACATTTTGAGGTCATCTTCAGAGAGAACAGGGGCCGCAGACAAGACAGCCTAAAACAAGACAGAAATGTTAGTCTGTGTTCTAAAAGTAAGCAGCATAGTTTGGAATATGATTTGACTCTACCAGTCAATGCAATCTGATAGAGAAAAATGCAAACCTTAAGCATCTCAAAACTAACTGTCACTCCTTTGGCAGCCAAAGCCTTGTGTAGGTTCTGGGCCTGTCTACAGAGCTCTGGATCAGATGAAAATGGTAAAACCAAGCTTTTCCAGCATGACAGCATGGTTTCCATCTCATTTAGCAGTTCCTGGGAAAAAAAGAACATGACATTTTTGTAAATTCTTTGCCACATCACATTAATTAGCCAGTACAGTTTTTGCAATTAAAAATCTTGACTTTATCAACTCACCTCAACTCGGGAGTCCAGAGCTCTGCGACCTTCCCACCACTTTGCTTTATCAGCAACAGAGCTTACAACCTTCTGTTCCACCTGAATATTATCAATCTCCTGCACCATCCAGCTCACAGGGTGCTGAAAAAACATTGACAAAAACAGTCACAGTTCAATATGAACTATTTCTATCAAATATGATTATTTGATTACAAAACTGACACAAGGTTTTAAATTCTGATTATTGTGATTATCATGTGCAGCCCTTGACTCCGCAAACATTGTAGTTTTTAAATAGTTTTGATAGATAGTTTTAAATTCCCAACAGCATTTGTTATGACAGTCTATATTTGTTTACAGTGCTTGTTTAGACAGTAGTGAAGCTGCATATGCCACAGTGCTGACCTGCTGTCTGGAGGTAGAGATGTGAACAGTGATGGGAGCAGAGTCCCTTTCAAGTCGAGACAGAAGGAGACTGTCGCCCATCTGCCCCGGCTTCACTCCCAGGACGGACACCACGCAAACGCTGACACCTGACCAGGACGGGGAGGGATGCAGCAAATAAAACACGAGCATTAGAAAGTGACTACATAGACAAAAGTGGTGAGACTTCATGTATGTTGTTATGAAGTCCACATTAGTGATTAGGGAGTGTCTTTTGTCACATGACTAGACACCCATTTTATTAGATTACTTTATTTATAAACTGTGCTATTACCTGGAGGAATGTGTTGAATTTGCTGCATAAACTCCTGACTGTGACTTTTTGGGAAATCACCAGTGTCTGTGGTCGCAAAGGAAAAGACATTCTCCAACTGACAAAGCCTGTGAGCAGCAACATTGGGCCTCATATCATCAAGAGTCAGAGCCTCCATCTTGTCTTTGAGATCATTTGAAGCCTTTCTTAGCTTCCTGAGAAAAAACATGTACAACATTTCAAAACAGACCATTTGGAACATAGCTTTAACAATAAGCATTATTATGACTAACAAAGTGGGATACTGAAATTCTTACTTGAGAGAGCTGGCTAAATGTCTAATAGTGCGATGACGGCTGGTGATGCCTAGAGACTGGGCGTGTAGCATAGCAGTTGTTTGTGGATCTTCTTGTCCAATGGTCAAAGCCAGAAGAGCACAGACCTGAGAGTATATGTTCGGAGAGGGCAGATGCTGGAGGGTCATCCAGGCAGAAGAAAGCAAGGATTTGACATCGTCCAAAGAAACATTGTCTGTGGGAAAAACATCTTTTTAGTTTTTACAATAATACAAATTACTCACTATTTTAACAACTCAAATGGCTTACTTGGCCTGAAGTCAGTATGAGGCAGCCCGGTCGGTGAACCCTCTCTGAGATTATCCCGACTCTTCAGCTCAAACAGATCGTCTTTATTTAAAATCATATCTCTTCTCAGGACCTCAAAATCTGTGTATGAACAAAGTGTAAATGTCATATGAGCCATTTGAAATATTGAGTGTAAATTAATTTTACCATGTTTTACCATGACAGATTAATCGAAAGGGCTCTAGACACAACTTGTAATTGCCTTACCCATGCCTTGAGATGAAACCTCATCATTGTCAGTGTCCGATGCCCGCAGCTCCTCGATGCTCATGTCCAGGACGTCAGTGGTTTCTTCATCGATGGTTCTCATTTTGTCTGGTTCCTCCAACACTTCGCTCTCGGCCTTGGTTCCTCTGGTTGCTCTCTTTGATCTTCCTCGTCTCGTTTGCTCCTCTTCATCAGACGACACGGTTTGACTCAGGGCTGTAGTGCCCTTCTTTCGACCCAACCTCTTGGCGACAGGTGTTTTATCTGGAGCAGCAGGTGGATCGGGGCCTGCTTTACTGCTGTGGACTGGTTTTCTCCCAGCAGAGCGTGTTTTGGGAACCTCCACTTCTTTTTTGGGAGCTGTCTTAGTATTAGCTTCAGAGTCACTCTCATCACTGAAGTCAGCCTGCAGGACAAAAATGAAAAAATACACACAAAGATGAATGTAATTAATGTGGATTGGTTAATTTCTTAACAAAGTTAGTTCCTAAACAAATAAATTCATGCTTATTTACTATCTGACACTGTTCTATGTAAAGTGGGTGGTCTGTGGTCTGTAGAGGCCAGTTAAATGATAATTATTTAGATTAACTATGTTACATCATAGAACAGGGTCAGATAATGCTTTCTTTTATTTTCTAATAACTTTTTATTTGAGGAAATCTTCAGACTACTGTCCATCTTTAAGAAAACCTACTTGCATACAAGGCACTAAAAAGAAGCAGGAAGTGTGTTTGTTTTAATGTTATGCATGTTTTATATCCAATATCACAAATTGAGGGGCAGAAGTAAAAGTAAATCTAACACCAACCTTAAAGCGTAGTCTCCTGGTGCGTCTGGGGGCAGCAGGGACAGGCTGGGGTTTCTCTTGCTCCGGTGACATCTCTTCATAAACCTGAAACTGTAACTTTGAGACTGTTTTTGGTGCTTTCTGCGCTGAGGCGGGAGGTTTTACTTTATGGACCGGAGTGCAAGCCAGTGTGGGTACTGCTGTGTTGAAATCAAAGACACCCAACTCTCCAGATGACGACTTGGACTTGGGCATCACTGGAGTCATGGGAACCAGGACTTTTGCTCTGGATGAGGAACCTGTGACCTCAACTTTAGGTTTGACAATCTTGGGCTTCTTCAACTCTTTCTGCTTGTCTATATGACCATTTTTTGCACCATCCTTTGTTATTTTGGCCTCTTTCTTGGTTACGGGTGTAGAAGGAACCATTTTGTTCTTTATCTTCATCTCATCCATTTGTTTTGGTGGTTTCCATTCCCAAATGTGAGCAAAAAGCTCTTCTGGTGGACAGCCATTATTTGAGGCTATGGTGATTAGTGATAGAATAGCTTTAGTTGACATTAAGCCTGCTTTGATTGGTTGTATTACAGGGTTAGGCGTAGACTCCACAAATGCTAACCCAGCTTCTAGCACTTTCCATGGATTGCAAACTTTGCCCATTCTTGAATCAAGACCACATAAGGCAATTCGGAGGTACATTTGAGCTACAATGTCATGCAAAAAGTGGGGTTTAGTGGGTCTTTCAGCAAAGATCTTTGCTAGTTTCACTCCAAGTTTTGCTGATATATTCTTGGAGCGAGCTAAAGCTGCCCAGTGTAGCTTTAGTCCAACTTTAGCTTGGTCTGGATCTAGTTGGAGGTCCAGATCGGCACGTGTGGCTGCCCACCGGACAGTGACACGTCCCAGACAGGGCTCGGAGCAGATGCAGCACTGACAATCAGATTTGTGTGAGAGAGATGAGAGCCAGCGCCGGGGCAGGGCTTTCAGAGGAGGGGAGCTGGTAAGGTCAGTCAAAACAGGCTCTTTGGCGATCCACCTGGTGCTCAAGATGTCCTTTAAATCATCTTCCTCAACCGGGAGCGGAGAGTCAGGCCTCTGTGCTGGACGGCCTTTTCTCGGCTTGATTTTCATGTCTGACTTCTGCTTCTGATCTGAAATGTCTAAAAAAAGTGTTTAATTTAAATATCAAACACTTGACACTTTGAATGCACAGGTGGTAATACATGACCCAGCCATACAGTTAGGTAATCGTAACAGTACATGTGACTAACCTGTACAAAGCTCCAGAAGGTTTCTGACTTTGTCCAAATCACATCCACTCTCCTCTTTCTCTCCCTGCAGCAGCTCCAACTCAGCCTTCACCACCAACAGCTCTGCACATCTGTAATGTTAAATATTGTTGAAAACAACAGTGTCCTTCAGAGTAAGATACTGATAGGATGAAACTGTTTGTGAACAGTCAAATCTGTACATTTTGGCTATTTTTAGTTGCTAGTTACTTTCACTGTCTACTACCACAGTACCACATAGCAAACAAAAGGTGCATCACGACCCTAAGTGTGTGTTAGGAATATAAGAACATGTCTATTAAACTAATTAACACAAATAAAAGCTGTCCCTGAGTGTGCCTGAAACATACTGGCTGAGTGCTTGTAGTTTAATGGCTAGTTTAAGAGCCTCCAGACACTGAAGCCTGGCATCATTAACGGCTCCAGAGCTGCTCCTCACAGACACCATCTTCATAGAGCAGGCCAGCAGATCAGAGAGCAGCTGCCACTTTAGAGATAGGTTCTCCCCTGTTTGCCATCAAAATAAAAATAAAAAGACAGGATCAAAAGAGAGTATAATGGCCAAAATAATTAGCCGTATGAGTCAAACATACCCTGGTCAACAAAGCGCACATCCTGACTGCCACCGTTGTTCCCGTAAAGGCCTTTACCCACAAGAGTGACCAGGAGACTACAGAAGAGCTTCAGACTTTCATATATAGCAGTGTCTGGGCTATTAATACCTGAAATTAAAAAACAGACTTTGTGAGTATATAGAACCAACTACATTTATACTTGTGAAGTGGCCGTATGAACAAACCATGCTGGTGAATAAGATTCCTCTGGGCTTGTGTGAGTGAGTTGGTGTCAAGACAAAGATAGGAGCAGACCGTCTGCAGAGTCCGAGCTCGAAGCAGGTACCAGCTTTTGGACAATTTTTGCTCATTAGCCTCTTTGAGCACTTCACACAAATAAGGTACCCCACGATTCACCTGGTTGAGAATAAAGAAGTATGTAATCCCAAAAACAATGTAAAATGGAGCTTCAGCGGAAAATTGATTATTACAGACATAACTATCCCAATGTGTCATAATATTAGATTTAATATATTATAAGCAAAGTATAAACAAGACAAGAGCTACTCACTTGTCCCATGCTATAGCAGTACTGAGCCTTCAACAGAGTAGCGAGCACTGAGAGTGAGGAAGGACCTTCAGCAGTGGTCTCTGAAGACAGAAACTTCTCTGCTTGTTCAATTTGGACCTAAATGTTGAGATTTACATTAGAAAAAAAATATTTATAACGAGCAACACAATAATTAGATACATCTGAAGACACAATCTGACAAAAACCATTACCAAAGCTATTTGTGGTGTGCCCATTTCCAGGAGTAGACTGGCTGATTGACAAAGATAAGTGGCACAACAATGGGCTTCTCCGAGCTTCTGTGCAAGTCCAATTGCAAGTTGATACGCTTCCACTGCTTTTAAAGGCTACCCAAAAAAATTGTATTCAGGACATTTTGCGAATTAATAACATAGTTAAGAAAAACAGATAATTTCTTGAACGAATTATAACTACCTTTCCCATAAGTCTAAAGAGAGCAGCCATTATAGCAATAGAGTTACAGGTCTGTTTTGGATTTCTGACAGAAGGTAGGGCACCACGTTTTAGAAGTGCCGACCAAGCAGACAAAGCCCTCTCCAAGGGCTGGCACAGCTCTGAAATGAGAAGTCAATTTTAATATATAACAATTAACATAATCATGACAAAAAACAAGTTAGGACCACCTACTGTTTTGTGCGTCAAGGCTGAAATGCAGGCCTTCATAGACTGTAATACTGTCCTGACTCTTCTGCTTGTCTTCGTATTCAAAATCATTGGTCCATACAGGATTAGTTACAGACTGGGTTTGGTCTCGCAACTCTTGCCGCTTCTTGTCTCTTGCAATAGCCTGACAAAAAAACATATAAATAACACAAATAAATACTAAAAGTTTAAAGTTAAGCCATGGACTATTTTAAGACATCAAGCTAAATATTACATGCAAGCGCTTACCTCTTGAAGATTTTTCTCAAGTGTGCAGATATACAGCCACAATAAAGCATGGGCCTTGTCATCGGTCAGTTTATCCGAATCCTTTGGAGTCCTGGGTTCAGCTTCCAAAAGTCGCAAAGCCTCATGGGTAAAATCAACTGCAGTACTGTGAGGAAAAACAGGAAATTCATAATCAATTTAAAATGTGTTATTTCCTATTATTTATTTAGGTTATGGTGATAAACAAAAGCTCCTACCAGTCAGTTTGTTCACTAAAATCCTGGAAACAAACGACTTGTGCCATTTCACAGAGGTAGACAGCTCGCAGGTGAGTGTGGGGGCTCTCCTCGTGGCAGATATCCAGTAGGTCACACAGTGTGTTGTATCGCTCCTGGGCTGTGTCCCCTGGGATCTCCTTATAGGCACGCAGCTCTTCGTCCAAAAGGCAGAGCAGGACCCCCTCCTCAGGTACATCAGGGCCAAAGCCATCTCGTAATGTCCTGTACACAAATAGAGTAAAAAGAAACACAGGTTTGAAATTTTATGAAAAAGAGTGCATAAAATCTCTAACACAATTTCACCAAAATGCATCAAATCCTTATCACCATAAACTAGCCAGAGTTCAAAAAAATCAAAATCCTTAAATGTAAATTAACATCTTAAGATCTTCATTATTGTTGAAATGCACTTTTAATTTTTTTTTTAATTGCACCTCAGTCTGATGTCCTCGTCTGCGTTTCGGGCGGCATCCATCTTTGTTTTGACCCACAATGACACTGGTTCAGAGATATAGTCTATAATTTTGTCTCCAAGAACCTTCAGCCACAGAATCACCCAGTCCAGGGCACGCTCCAGCTGTCCAGCACGCCGAGATGTTTGCACGGCGAGCATGAATGGACGATTCAACTAGATATTGCAACATACAGATTAACAAATAAAATCATTTTAGTGGGGTCCAAGTAAAACTGATGCAACTTAATATATTCATGCTGTTAGTGTTAACTTACCCTATCAGCTGAAAGTGAACTGAGATGCTTTTTGGAAAGATCCTTACACAGGATTTCCAGGAGAATAAAGGCCTGCTCATAGAGACGTCTGTTGTACAGTCCACACGCTAAATTGCTGACAGCAACCACTGCAAGGGTATTGGAATTTGGAAAACAAAGATTAAACTCTGGCAACAATTACTTTTAATAATCTAAAACATGGGGAGGCTCATAAAAATACCTGCTTTGATGCATAGGTTTTCATTGTTCAGCTTGTGTAGTTCTGTCATCATCTGTCCAGCAGTCGCTTGGCAGAACAGCAGCACCCGGTCTAATACAGCACTGTCTTCCAGCTAAAACAGAAAGGATGGTGTGATCAAATAAGCTCTATGGTGTACAATTTGTCAAACATTGTTGAACTACCTGTGATGCTTGCATGCTCTCATAAGCAAACACAAAGCCCTGGTAAATGCTGAGGCAAAGAACCTGTTGAAGTCTGTGGTTTTCAGCCGGGCAGACTGAATTCTGTCAAAAAATAGCAAATGTAAAGGTAAAGTAAAATCATACATGTGATGTAATCATACATGTTTAAGTATTTTGGTAGACCAAAAGTTTTTATAAAAACCAATGTAACTTTTTACAGTTACGAACCTTCTTTAGTACTTTGGATATATATTCCTGATGTTCCTCCAGAAAAGAGAACCAGGCCAGGAGCAGTGGACCACTCAGAGCCTTTGTGTGGCTGCTCTCTACAGCCCACACCACCAGCCCACATCCTTCCAGAACAGCATTAGCTTCATTGTCTCCAAAAATAGTGGACAGGGACCTCAGCGCTCTGGCACATTCAATCAAAAAATGCCCAAAGTCCTGTGATGCCTTTAGAGCCGCATGGATTTTAACAGCCATTTTTCCCTGGACAAGAGCTGTGTACTGGCAATCAACAAGCTCTCTGACTTTGCTCTCAATTTTATCCAGTAAAGTAGTGGCTATGTCATAGTGTCCAGCTTTACAAAACACCTTGGTGATCATTAAAGCAATCTGAAAAATGGAATGCAGACTTGATTTCTTTGTATGCTGATGGTCTGTATTTCCTTCTAAAACTGTTTGGCTAATCCACAATTTAGAGAAAAACTTGAGCATTTCCTCAAATAAAAAGTTTGAATCTTCCTTCGCCACCACTCCGAGACTGTTTTCAAACTGCCACACAGCATCCTGTGCATAAATTGGAGCTTTTGAGGCTGATGATTTGTCACTTTCTGAATCCAACAAGAGAAGAAAGCTGAGGGCCTGTAACTGGCAGTGAAGTTTGTCCCCTGGAGTATGGACTGTTTTGTTGTCTTTGGTTGAGGACAGTTGATTCCACAGAACAGAGAAGCTGCTCCTCACCAGGACAGTGTAATCCTCGCACTACAAAATCACAACAGTTGTATAGTTAAAGTAAGAACAAATAAACATAAATACATATACCGTTTTGGACATACTTGCTCTGCTTGAATTAGCCTGGCATGGAGCAGCTCTGCCACTTCACTGCAGAGACTGTTGACTTCCAGTGAGCTCAGCTTCTTCAGAATATGAAAAATGATCTTCTCCATGTAAAACGGACTGCTTTGTGCCGCATTTTTACCAGAGCTATCATAGCCATTAACTGCAACCTTGACCAGCTTCACCAGCTCACTGATATGCGCACTATCAGAGTTGTTAGCTCCAAGTTGGTGGTTACATGCACGGATCACTCTGTCACACAATGTTCGCCCTTGAAGTCCTGACTGCCCCTCTACATAACTCTGGAAAAAATGAATTATTGATGAATGAACGCAAAATACTGTCTGAAAGTATGATTTTGTTGTTTGTTTTGATAGGTAGGCTAGTTCAGAAATGGAGTAGTAAATTTACTAACCTGAAGCTCCAGACGCAAAAGCTTAGTTTCCTTCACTGAGGCAGTACGCTTTATATATTCGTCCACTTTTAAACACTTCATGTTGGCTGTATAACACAAACGCCACAATCGTTTTACTCAAAATCAGAAGCCACGGTTGTCCCTTTCGACAAGTGTTAGCAAAGTACACAGACGTTAAACCCTTTAACCCGGTAATGAAACTTAATTATAACTTACTTGAGCAGGAAGGATGGCCTTTTATTTGTAAAGTTAAGTGAACCTGACCGACATACTGTGACGTTTACGTTACAGTTACGAGAAAATAAATCCTAAATCCTAAATCTTGTTTTCGTGCAAACTTCACCGTCCGCCGCGCATTAGTTTTGAATGGCGCCTGTTAACCAATCACGCAACACTTCCGCTTTAGTGAAAACCTAAAGGTTCATGGGAAACAGTGGCGGCTCCAGAGAATTATCGTTGGGGGGGCAATGGGGGGTCCTGGTGATGGCTAAACGGCTAAAAATAAAATAGCCTATATAATGTAGTTTATAGGTAGGCCATTCAAATGCAAAATCCTTTTATATAATAGTCAATGAAGCAGGGGGTGTGGAGGTGTCCCCCCAGAAATTTTTTAAGCAAATCACCTGTAATTTCATATATTTTTTTATTATTTTAGCTGCATTTTAAGAGCTAAAATATAAATTAATATATAGGTTTTGATTTTAACTTTTAGATCAGCCCCTGAATCTGCTGTGATCGCCTCTGTCAGCAGCCTTTAGGATACTCTCCTCACTCTGGCTGCATGTAGAAAGAGCAGAAGAAAACACTAATAACTACAGCAACTGTTGTCTGGAAGTCTGAACTAATGTTTTGAGGACTAT
>JAVQKG010250728.1:0-15264 GCA_036025885.1 Hypseleotris bucephala
TAATTTATTTACAATTTATATTGGATTTTATTTTGTGCGCGGCATAGATTTTCTTGTGCGCAGAGAACGCGAGAGGAGTGCGCAATTGCGCACACGCGCAGCTTAGAGGGAACATTGCTGAGGAGTAGTCACAAGGTTACGAGTAAGTTTCAAATGTACATTATCTATGCAAGAGAACATGTTTGTGACAGGAATTTGCATGGTGTGTTTGCCATTTTATTGGTCTGTTAGCAAGGAAATAAATCAGAAGTTCTCAGTTATTGGTTTGGAAAAAAATATGTAATCGAGATTTTTATGACATATATTGCGATTGTGATTCAATTTAACACTTGACAGAAAAACTAAAATATTAACTGCTAAATTTCCACAAGAATTTCCTGCCTTTCAGAACATGTTTGTAGAGGTAAAACCTACACGGAAAGCAAGTTTTTGACCATATATTCAGATTTGTGCAAAGATAATATATCGCCTAAGAAATTGCAGGCCTTGCGATTTGCTTATGGCTACCATTAAAGTTGTGATTTAGATGTGATTGCGATTCTTCCAGCCCTACTAGTCACTATATATAGGTTTTGTGGCTCAATGGACAGAGCATTTACCCTTGAACTTCAGAGAGCCCTACTAGTTCAGCTACAGTTCTGACTGCCTTCAAGCTGCACTCTCCAAGGTCTTCTAGACTAGTTCCCTCAGCTTCCCATGGTTCCTTGGCTCATTTTCCAGCACACAAGCTATCTGTGAGTGCGCACATGGGAACTGGCAATAATCGGGCAATAAAAGTGCGTTTCGGCACAAATCTACAAAGCCAGATGGTCCTATATATCTTGTGGTTTCCTTCCATTCTGATGTGGAAACTGTGAGTATGCTATGTCTCAATGTGGCACTTAGCATTCATTGGCCAACATGGCTAATACAGTGCTCACTTTAGTTCCATTTCAGTGCATTCCTGCCTGACAATAGCTGCATCGCGTGTTCTAATTTTACCACCGTGACCTTGCAGTTCTATAGCAGAGGACAATATGTTTTCTTTTATGTTATGGCTTCTTCTTGAGAATATGAATAATCAGTAGTAACCAGTAGTGTATGGTGCAGGCAGTGGGTTCTAATGCTGCACGGAAAGTTGCGTACCATTTCAGGCAATTTTGTCTAGCCACGTACCATTTTGTTTGAATAAAATTGTATAATAGTGTTCAAACCAAGGAAATAAAAATGGTGGAATGCAATTAAAATACAATACAAAACAGGGATTAAACCAGGTCTAACCCAGGACTCTTGAGTACCAGAATGGAGGAGCCTGTACAGTTTGAGAACCGTCTGCTAAAGATTGGACTAAAATATGTAAATATACCAAAACTATACAAAACTATACCAGAACAAAATCAGGTCTAAACCAGGTCTATGTCTAAACTAGAACTAAACCAGGAGTAAACCTAGGGCTAAAACATGACAACAGCAAAACCTATGACAATTTGAGAAGCCATCTGCTAGAGACTGGCCTATAATGACTCTAAACAAAGACTAAACTAGGTCTCAACCAGGACTAGGTCTGAACTAGAACTATATCTAGACCTTAGTACCACGAAGATCACTATATTCCTTTTCACAAAACAGCTGTGCTAAAGATTTACAATATGACAAAATGACATAAATAAGGGCATGTATGTTTATAAATTCGATGTCAAACCAGTATATGACATGCGTGCCAAATGCTGTCCTCGTTGTACTGTGGTTTTCCCCCCTGCGGGCCACAATGGAAACAGTTCTCAATCAAACGCTCAATGCTACCTGATGCCAGAAAGTCTTGACTACCTAGGCCTCAGTCCCTCCCACTTTACTGCATAGTTACAAAACACACACAAGCAGACAGACAGAGCAAGTCTAGACAGCAAGACTCCGCAGCCTCACCTCACAGCGTCAGCCTCACCTGCTGTCAGCCTGGATTTTACAGGCACTGTCGGCTTAGTTTATGCAAACATTACCTGATGAGCGCTTGTGTACATTCTACTTTTATCTGTCTGCTTTTGGGTATTCCCATCTCACGCTATATCCAGAAAGGCTTCCGACAAGGGCTACCGCACTTCCCAAAAAAGAAAGGTGATACTGTAAACAATGCTGGAAAGTTACTGGAAATGCATACTGCTAGATGAAAATATCATATAAATAAGTCATAAAGTGAATAGATTTAGGTGGTTGTAGTGGTGACATTCTAATAATCATAGATGAATCAGGAGCACAAGTATTAGTACAGTTAGTTATAGTATAGTGTACTTTACAAGACAGTATTATTTTTTCACTTATATTGTAAAAGCTACAGTACATCTGAAGCCACAACTGCCAGGAAAGACTGACAGAGGTGTGACAAACAACCACTTTGAACACTAACAATCACTTGCCCAAAAACACAACAGTAGTATGAACCATGATGGAGAGGGAGTTGAACTACCAACCTCACAGTTTTAGCTCCTGAGGCAAGACTTCTCCAATAGTAGTAGTTAATAATAATTAATAGTTTATAGTGAATTGAGAAAAAATGTATAGCAAAATAATTTCTATTGCATACTTTTTAAAAGTTGTGTATTTATAAGTTAAAAGACACAGTCATTGCTTGACCCAGTTACATCTTGTATCATTCTTGGAGCACTGCTACAGGAAGACACTTTAAACTTTTGAAGCTTTAATCTCATTAATGACACTAATGCTAGCCCCAAACTCATAAAGAAATTGCCTGAGCTACAACCTGGCAAATGACTTATTGGCTAAAAAGTACAGCTAAGCTCTGCAGGCTGCTTTAGGCTCAATAACCAGTGTCACAGATCCACAACATGAATATTTAAGTGGACACCAGAGCGCCAGGCTGAGATATCCCTTCAACCGCCCTAATACTGAGAATGCATCATGTATCCCCTGGCAACTCACCACTACTCAGCAAATTATTTAAAACACCAGCACTTCGCAGAATGAATGCTAATGCGGCCCATTTGCACAATTTGACGACAATTTCTTGGCATCAACTCAAGTATGAATGCAATAAATGATAGTGAACAGTTTAACTACATGAAATAAGTAATGTCCTGGTTAATTGTTTCATAACATCAAGGATAAGCGAGTTCCAAGAAAGAGATTGACTCAGCTCAGGCATCTAGTGCAAGAGTGACTTTGCAAAACAGATAAAATGCTTTTGCAAAACAGCTGTTTTTGCATGTGTGAGTGAAAATCAGTGAAAATTATATGCATACAAGGTGATTAACTAGAATTGTTCAAAGCATTAATATTAATAGTT
Source organism: Hypseleotris bucephala (assembly GCA_036025885.1). Classification (NCBI taxonomy): domain Eukaryota; kingdom Metazoa; phylum Chordata; class Actinopteri; order Gobiiformes; family Eleotridae; genus Hypseleotris; species Hypseleotris bucephala. The sequence goes on from JAVQKG010250728.1 coordinate 3,278, forward strand.
TTATATTTCCTGTTGAATAATACTTTCTAAATGTGTTACCTGTCAACAATTCTTCAAGCGTGCTAAAATAATGATAGTTCTTGCCTTTATATTTCATACACATTTTATGGGATAACTGTATGTTTTTTCCATTCACACAAAAATCTATCTTTTTTCAAGATGATCTTTCCACGTAGAGCCTTGATGGTATCATGTCCTCTGTTGCACCATCAGAACATCATGGCTGAACCCTGGCAGCCTGCCCTGTCCCGCCCGTGGACAGTCTTTCTCAGAATGTGCTTCACCCAGTCAGGGAGGGGTGGCACAAAGGGGGGTGGACTGATGCAGTAACGAGGGAAGCTCTCCTAATGAACACAGTGACCCACTTCCCCTAAAGTAAGTTACATCATGTGCACGCTAACTGTACCTCAGCAGCAGCCCGCTCTCAGCCCCTCCAAGGCTCTGGAATTATGTCACAGGTGCTGGCTCTTATATAAGTGTTCTCTCCTAGGCCACTGGGTCAGTAACTGCCGCTCCGTTCTGCATCCACGGCCCATTCATAACTTCTGGAGATGTGCACAGAGAGAGAGAGAGACTGGGCGCTCCTGTGGCATGACTAGGCAGCGGTATGAGCAAATGTAGTACAGGTACAAGGAGTTCATTTTAAGCAGACTAGAAATAGTAAGTGAAAGCATACAGACCTCAACCAAGGCATTGTTGCCATCACCCATTGGTAAATATATGGTGCCCAGATTCTGACTATTAAGTCTGGTTATCTCATATTTCTAAAGCCTCTAAAAGGAATAACTAGGTATTTTTCCAACATCTTGTGGGGTCAACTATGCAGTTCACATAAAAAAATGAGCTAGAATGGGGTTTAGCAAAAAAGCCTACAAAAGCTAATTCTACACATGTTCAGAAAATATACATTTCCAAGTTTAACTTCCCATGGGACGTTTTCATCCCTTTGCAGCCATGTCAAGTAGACCAATCTTCTTAAATGGAGTTAATATTTGCATTAAATAGTGTTGTAGAATGTCCCACTCATAATAGTTGCATGCTTGTCAATTAATGTCAACAAAGTGGGTAGGTGGCATTTGCAAATAATTTCATTCTAAAATTAACTTTGTACACTGCGTTCTAACCTAAAAATATAGATGGTAACAGAATCCTTTAAAACAGCCCTGAAAAAATCTATATATGGCTGTTGTAGTCTAGGTGACAGTAAAATTAATATGTCCACAATAAAAAAGGAAAGTTTCCCACCCTAAGATAGAAATATGCTGAGTAACACACTGACTCCAAACTGCGTCAATTTGTTTTTGATGTGCATATGAAACGAAGCCAGTCACCTGCTCATAGCCTTTAACCAAAGTAGATTACATTCCTGGTGAGTCTTCAGGCATAGCCCACACTCACACGCTCTCTCTCTCCTCTCTCTATCTCTCTCTCCCAAATCTCCATCTGAGCCGCCATAAGAAATGTCAGATCACCTTGAAGTTAACTTTGCTGTGACTGTTAGGAGAAAACAAGAACAGGAAATATCTTTTACACTGCCGAGAAGGAAAAACAAGATGATAGTTAGAGACAGCCATATGGGAGGCAGACAGAACAATCCGATTCGCTTTACTTAGATAGCACATTTTCCAAATAAAGGACTTGGAAAGGCTACAATTAATGAATAATACAACTAGACTTTTCAGAACAGCCCAGTCACTACAAACCAACCAACAATCGAATATGACTTGTAACTAAGAACAACAATGGTGGTGACAACTATGGGCTTTAGGCGTGGTACACTCAATTGTCTCTGGGATGACACAGAGACACACACAGACTGATGTCCATTTCCCTTATATTTACTCACTAGGGGCAATGTGGCCTATTATTTTCATAGCACATGCATGTCTTTGGGTGCTGAAAGAAAGCCAGAGTACCAAAGAGAACCCATAGTAACACAAGGAGGACCTGCAGACTCAATCCAGAGTGAATGTAACTGCCCCAAGAAGTGAACCCACAACCTCCTTGCCTAAAGTCGAGAGAACTTATTATTCTATGCCCCTTTGACCCTTAAAGTAATATGCAAAAAATTATTTCAATGATAGATTTGCAACTGCTCAACCTGTCCATGAATTGTCCAACCTTTACATTATTCTGTCCAATGTACGTTATGGACAATATGGCTATACAACTGAGGAGTAGTGGGAACCCGGAAATGAGTTTGGGTATGGAATAACATTTAAGAGCCATTGTTTAGCTCAGTCATATACAGAGCTTTACAATGCTTGCCCCGGGCGTCATGAACTTGAATCTGGCTCAAGACAGTTAACTCCACACTCTTCTCTTTGATTTCCTGTCAATCTACTGTCCTGTCAAATAAAGTCAACATATATCTTCAAAAACATTTATGGAGCACAAATTGGCTTCTGGTAGGTGCCATTTTGTCAAAGGGGAAGGGGCGTTGTGCAGACTAGCAGCCACCACATACAAGGCTTGGTCCCCCCTTGGTTTATGTCGGGTCCTATAGGAACTACTTTACTTTTGTGCTGACATGGACAGCTTTGTAACATGAAATACAAGGGCTACCACCACAAACTGCAGCCAACCATCTCCAATCCTGTAATTTAGACTTGTGTGTTCAACAGACTATGACTTGCACCCCCAGCACCCTTCTGTGGCCTTCTGGGTAATACCAAAACAACCTATCAGGGCAAACCTCATAGCAGACAGGCCTAACCCAAATACAGCACCCATTTTGCACGCACCATTCAGACCAACATGTGTACGCAATGAGAAACGTTCATCTTTGTTCAAGCTGGCGTTTTCACTTCTGCAAATGTAACAACAAAGACTCGGAGCTCTGTGGTCTCAAACACGTCAGAGATCAGAGAAACTGTTTACGTGGCTATGTGGGGGAAAAAACAGTGCTGCTCAGGCGATGCATTCAAAGACCAGGCATACCCATAACTGACAATGGTTTGTATAGTGGAAATAGTGGAAATGATCAATTCAGTCACAAAGCCTGTCTATAGCTTGCAAGCTCAAAACTTTTTAACCCAGGTTGCTAGGGTTTGTAAATTTGACCATATCTTTCAATGATGCAGAATCTCTATACGTTTTTTTCTTCCTTGGTTAACTCTCTGAAATTCTATCAAAATCCAATAAATCACCTTGCTAACAGACTAACCTAGCAACATGAGTGCAACATAGGATAAGGTAAAACAATATTGATGGGACAACTGGGGTAAATGTCACAATTTGTCACAATATAAACAGTTTTTTAAAATAGACCTGGCTATAGAATAAATAGTCTGACTCCCCTGTAGCAGACAGAGTGTGAACAATGGTGCGGCCTGGCTCTCAGCAGGAAGGGAGTTACAGTAATGCATTTCAATCAGAAAAGACTAACCGTAACTCACTCACGTGTCTCCACACATATTGACGTTCACCTCCAAACATGTACCAGGTCAACTGTCACACACACCCTTACCATACATTAGCTTATCCCTTTAACTCTTTAGGGTAAAGGAACTGGTCTAGATTGACTACCTCACCACTTTAGCTTCATTAGTCAAAGTGGGCATTCTGTCGTAGCCTTGAGTGCATGCTAAAACAACCTGCAGCCTTGATGTGCAGACAGTCTGGTCTGGTAAAGCGTGGTTAACTCAGGACATGCTAACAGCTGTTGTGAATGTATGTTTGGAGTATGTCTGTAGAAGCAGCTGGGACAGGAATGTCTTATCATTCACACACATCCATACAGCACAATATTATAGTCTTTTACAGATACAGTGTCTCAACAGCCTAATGGAGGTCAAAGAAGAGTAAAAGCACTTTAAGGGCAATGTTGTTGTCATATACTGTAGGTACTGTATAGTAATGTGAACTATGAATGCGATCCCTTACACCACATTGAACAAAGAGCCACAGCCCTGACAGAGCCTCACTGTGGCCTGTGCTGCTGTACTGTACCTGTGAGGTGGTTAATGAAAGACAAGATTTGTGCCTTTTTCAGAGAAAGGGAGATGTTTTTCTTCCCTGCAGACCTGAGAGAATACCCCTCATTTTTCAGTGAAGGCCACACCCCTGTGAGCCTCAGCTTGATTTATCACTCAGACAAAACCAGACACACCTTACACACAGATACAGACAACAGCCACAGACTAGTTAGTCTCGTGATGAAGAGGGGCTGTGTAAACACACTGGGCCATGGAGCTGAGACAGGGGTGTTCTGTATAGAGAAGGTCGTAGCCCTTCAAACGTTAATCAGATTAGCTGCAGATGCAGCTGAATAAATGACCTACATCAATGGAGGGCATTGACAGTGAGTATCCTGTACACTAACCCACCCCCACTCTCCAGTGTACTGTACATGCAGTCTCTTTGTACTGCACATTCCACGCTCTCATGCGAGATGTGCTGCTGGTGGTTTAGGGAAGTGGGTAAAAAACCTACAGTTCCACAGGTCTGTATCACTGTTGCTGTAATCAACACCGAGAGCTAACAACACTCCAGCACCTATCTGTCTGAGGCTGTGGTGGGGCGGGGGGCAGAACAGAGTCTCTTTTATACAACTACTCCGAGAGCAGCTAAAGAATACATGAGCCCTGTGGGCCACTGAAACCAGCTCAGGGAAGTGCATTAACATTGACCACCATTCATACGTGGCTCCATCACAGATCAGCAGTGGTCAGAGGCTCAGGATGTCAGGTTCCTTACTACATTATATGAATGGCACGCACATGACTTAGTATCAGCATGAACAAATGGGGTCTATGCTTCTATTTGGATCTAGAGGACAAAACTGATTTGACCATGCTGTAAGCTAGCCTACTGTACACACTATAGGCAAACCAAGTGGATTCACTCTTTCTCTGAAGCACTAGGCTGGTCCAGTGGTGGAGGATGCTGCTGTGGTCAGGTAGACACACTGACCTCTGTGTGCCTGTGTGGAGCTTGTGCCAGGGTCAGTCTCCAGCCTATAGCTCATCATTGCCCCAACGCCCTGAACACTGAGGCTCTGTGTAAGACTCTGGCACACAGACAGGACCTATATAACCAGGGACTGCATCGCCCATTTTACATGTGGAATATAGCATAATTTCACCCATAAACGTGTCACTAACCACAGTTATTTGGCCCAAAATAGAAGCACGCATGAATAACCGAGCCTGTGGCACTCAGTGGATCTGCCAGGTGGTGCCACTTATATATTTTTTCAGGGTGGACCATAACGGGCTTTAGAGGCACCTCCCATTGGAACACAAAAGGCTGTAGACAAAATGCCAAACCAACTGTGAACTATGTCATTATGGCCTTTGTCTTTGAGAAATATTGACCCTGTTCTTCCGATAGCTTTAGAAGGGGTTTAGTACACCGATGGGATGGTCTTTTGTGACGGGGAGCCACAGGGGCCATGGGGAGTCCGCAGTGTGCTTATCACAAGGGGGCCCGGCCGTAATGAGCTTGTCAGGGGCCATCTCTGCTTCAGACACCACCAGGACAGAGTAATGAGGCGCTCAGAACACTATGTACTCCAGATCCACCAGGCTGCTCTGGGACAGATGAAGACATGCATTGTCAAAGAGCTTTAGGCTTAAATGGAGGGTATGCCATTGCTTTGAGGTAAACTGTATGGTAATAGGAATCTTCTGTGAAAAATCAAGATTGTCCGACATTAGGATTTCAATAGAGATTCAGTCCAGACAAGGAGGCTTTGGGCCAATTACTGTACACGCACACATAAAAGGAGGTTCTCATGTTAAGAAGACTCTATTAAGATGCTGGTTAACCTGGTTTGCAAGAAATACAGAGAAAGCTTGGATATGCCTACTTACATGGAAAAACTGTAAACGATAACAATAATAAGTTCAGATTATGGAAAGAAGAATAAAGCGGAATAGTTTGGAAGATAATGTTTAGATTGAGAAGTTTAAGGATAGACAGAAAACACCAATATCATAATTTTGTGTCGGGAATGACTTTTTTTTTAGATTTATATAGAACTACGAACTTCTCATATGATGTTTATATGGAAGTGGAAAGAAGTCATAAAGCTTTGACAAGTCCATGACAGGCCAAGGAATCAGATAAGGAGCTTCTCAGTTCTGAAAGTTTACACCTAATTTCCCTAGATAGAAGTTGAGTGAGTATAAGATGCATGTACTTTTCAGCTCTGAATGTGTATGAGTCTGCACAGAGACCACTCCCACACCAGAAGACCAGACAAAGGCTGTCTGCTAACCTTAGACCTCTACACCACTGCGGATTCTTCTCCATCAAACTCACAGCGTCTAATGAGCCATTTACATGCAGTGTGGACAGCCATGTCTGCCACACTGTCCCTGTGACTCAGGCGTCCAAACAACAACATGTTCAACCCACTGATGAAGAGAAGATTAGTTATATTGACTGGCACTTAAAGGTGAAATATGTAATGTCAGCCTGTGCCAGTCACGTGGTTTATTACATCAGGGAGCAGACCACATGAATGAACACATATGAAATTACTTTTAAATGCAATTGAACAGTTGAACCACCAATTAGAATTCAGTCCTGCCAACTTAGAACTAAACTAATACAATTTGAAAAACAATCAAAGCAAAGAGCACTAAGTGAAACTTTCTAATGCAGCCTTTTCCATTTATTTAGGCTTGGGACCAGCACACCTCCCAGCAAGGAGATCGGGCTGGCCGACTATGATCTCTCTGGTGGAGTCTGCATGTTCTCCCTGTCCTGTGTTACCGTGAGTTCAAGTTCCCAACATCCAAATATGTGCACGTGTTAAGAGAATTTATCACTGAAAATTGTCCCTAGTATATGAATGTGAGAGTGAATGCTTGTCTGTCTGTCTGTGTATGTCTCAGTGTTAACTCTGTGACTAACTGGCCATTCTCCAGGGTGTACCTTGCCTAAATAAATCCCATAGTTGCTGGGGTAGGCTCCAGCCACCTGCTACCCCTCACAGGAAAAAGCTGGTAGAAGATGATTGAATGAATGTGACCAGTACAAAGAGTAGATTAAAACATATAACCAAGACATAAAATACTACCTTCACTTTCAGTTGCATGTAAAGTATGTATTGTACAACATATGAGCTGATTCAGCAATACCCTACCATTTTCCTCAAGGTTATCCCAAGAATCCCCTCCATTCTATGTCTATACTCTGTCTGTTAATGCAAGTCCATTCTGAACCGGCATTGATTTTCTTGATGTAGTTGCCCTCATCTAAGGAACTGCAGTATCGCTCCTGTTCCGGCTCACTTTTCACTGAACACACAAATGGCACGGAGTAAAAACATGGAGGTGGGTAGCATTTTCAGAAGTCATATGAGGACACCCGTACCATGCATTCTGCTAGATACCATCCAATCTATCTGCGCTCTGCTTGTATGGGCTTGCAAGGGAAGCGCTCACACTGAGAGGGGTCTGGATACTGCAAGGTTGGCTCGGGCTGAACAGCTGAACTCAAATGACCCACATTCAAGGGGACCATCCAATCAAAATCGCACCACAAGTAATTATAGGCAGGATTTATGGGACGCGACCCAGTCATGAAGCGGGACCCGCGGAAGCCACAAAGGCAGGCTATAGAGGAAATAGTTAAGGGCAATAAGCCAAAGAAGGTGCACCCAAAACACATGGTACTAGACAGGTGAGGAGGGGGGGGGGGGGGGGGTAGTTGCAAATTTGGCAAGGCATCTTTTTATGGAGATGAGTCATATTGTGGGACAAATGGAATCAGCACAGTGTGTGCTTATTATGGGGGAAAGATAAGAGCTGAGCCAATCACAAAGCCACACACACCAAGACATGTCCCACAAGGGAAAACCTGAGGCACAAAGCAAGGGCTGGGCTTGACAACACACAGAAAAGAATACTTACAACAAAACAGTCAAGTATAAGCTCCAAAAATACCATTTGGTTCATGCATGGTCAGAAATAGCCATAGTTAAGTAGTAGTTTGGTTATTGCAGTTCTGTGCTATGCATGTAGGATATTTTTGGAGTTCCCACCAACCAACATAAATAATAAAAACACACTATCTGCAGTAAATTGTAAAATATTGCAGCTTCTGGGATGCTGGACATTTGCAGATTCCAAATTGGTGTCTAAAGAATACTATTTGTGTGATCTAAAATAGTTCTGTGCATCATTAGAAACACATATCAGTTATTTTAGTATATAGGTTTACTACGTGACTTCCTGTTATTGAGTTAGCACTTTATTAGGTGAAATAAGGCTATGGGTTCAATACTAGGGATGAATTTGCATTTATCTGTTCATACTGCAAAATATTTATGCAAAGTGATCAAAAATATGTATAGGCTACATTTAAGTATATGGTACAATTTATTTAGAATACTGTGTTCCCATAATGTTGCTGTAGAGATGCACGAGTAAATATTCACATTATGTCAGCTATAAATAAGACACAAAGGTAATATTGGTATATGATAAGCCTTCTAGCCCTAACCTCTATCCTGCTGGGCGTGTTATGCTTGCTGCCTACACTGTATGGGACTCAGTGGTGGGAAAAAACTGCAGCAGAAGCCAATGCAGTCTAGGCTCTGCTAGCTCAGTCTGTTGCTGGCCAGATCAGCTGGCAGTGTGTTCTCGCGGGGGTGTGGCACATCACAACAAAGAGCTGTGGGCAGACAGGCACTGGCTCTGCTACCCCCCAGATTGACTTCATCTACACATTTTCACCTCACCAGCATATCTGGAGGAATGCATAGTGCCAGACACGGACCAATAGCTAAGGGATCTCAATGCATCATTTAGAACACTACGGACTGCTGTTTTTTATTTTTTCGTCTCTGCAATGTGATGCTATGGGGAACTTCTACTAAGGGTTGGTGAAGAGATGTAAACAAGTGCATTATAGAATACAGGAAATGTGGACATGTGTGCACTGCACCCCGCCTCAAGTGCAGGATGGGGGGTTTTGCAAGGAGGAAAAACGCCTCGACAAAGCTCCTAGACTCGAGTGGGAGTGGCATCATCTCGCTTCTCTCCCTATCCCTAGATTAAGATAGGGCATTTCTGAAAGTTTAGAAGACTTAAGAGTTGCAGTGCAGATTAACCTAATGGTGGCGATGTGGCGCACAATTTGTCCTTGCTTGTGTTCTAGTTGGGGTGTATCCTCGTTTGACTCTCCCTACAAAAAAACTCGTTTCAAAATTAGGAAAATAAAAAGCTCCACCAAGTTATTTCAAATTTTATCCGGTCTCATACAATTTAGCAAGTTATTACAACAACATTCACCGCAGCCACTCCACTGACCTGTGTGTGTCCTTAGGTGGGCTTTGAGATGGGACGATTTGCCATAAACTTTTTCGCACCCTGAATAGTGGCATTTGTGCTTTTTCTGCGGTGATTCGTGTTCAGTTCGCCCTCGGCTCCTTTTGCCTCTTTGTTTGAGCGCGGGGTCGGGGATGGTGGTAGGTGTGGCACAGTTTCCATCATCATCTCTGAGGTTCATGCTGTCATCCTTTATAATTTTTGCCTGCTCGATGGCCACAACAGTGTTAGTGGGAGTCTGCTGTTGGTTAAAATCCGCCAGAATCCTCGCCACCACAAAAAGCGAAGAGTTGTCCCTGACCATCAGAGGGTCTTTGAGATCCTCCCCCGGTTTGGGCGAGCACGGGATTTCAGGTTTAATCTCTCGGTTCCCTTTAGGAGCGTGGACAACTGCGCGGTGGGACATGGAGACAAGGCACTCTGCTGCAAAGTGATCCATTTTGTCTTTGAAACAGCTCCCCCTGCTTCTTAGTGACATTCAGAATGAGACAACAAAACAGTTATGGCGCTGAAAAGTAGTTTGTTCCGTAGTTCCCTTTGTGTAGCGCGCAGCAGCTGAAGAAGAAGAAGGAGGAGGAGGTTCTCATCTGAGTTTATGATCTTACCCACCGGCTTTCCAGTATCACCCACATCCTGTGAGAGAAACGCCTCGGACCAAAAAAAAAACACAAACAAACCTCCTTTTACGCACAGAACGTCACCAAAGTAACTCTTCTCAGTTTACTGCAAAGTCGCTGCTATCGTTAAGTGTTCCAGCTCGTATGTGTTAACTCCCATCGCGGCTTCCACACTCTTCCCCAGCACTGTGAGCTGTCTTCGGAGCGGTTCCTGCTGTATCCATGCTGGGGGCGTGTCGCCGGTGCGCAGCGTCACTCCGCGCGCCCATTCATTGGCTGCAGCTTGTCCCCAAATGCACTCTTCCCTGTACTAGACTTCTCTTGAAAAGTTTCTCCGCAGGTTGCCACCGTGCATTCAGATGATGAAGCTGTGAGTGCGATACACATTCACGAGCAACACGACCGAGGATGCTCCGAATGCGGCGGAACACGGTGTACCTTCGCTAAATTTTAAGTATGTCACCCAAATTACGTTTATTGATGCATTCATATGTCAGTAATGCAGACGCGTCTCGCCTTTGCGCACATTTTGAGGCGAAATCCACCTGTTTGAATGGTTCGGAAGCGGGTGAGGACACGGAGTACTGTTCGGCGCCGGTGATGCTGTGAGACTGGGCTGAACAATGGAGGTGACCTGAAATGACCCAAGCCAAAAATCCTATAGCAACTATACCACTACCAAGACGACTTAGATCTTTATAGGGCGAATTTATGCAATTTCCCAAGTCCTGAATAAATAAAAAATACATAGGCTATAAAATAAAATAATATTTTTCTCAAAAATGCCATGATGCCCTGTCTGTGCCAGTGTGCTGAGGGGCATTTGAGGACTACAAATAGACACAAATGAGGTTTTCTGTTTTAAGTTGCTCTTGCCCTTAATCTTAATCTTGCATGTACATTCAACTTCAAAATAAAGCAGCAAAATTCAGAATATTCATTTATGACTTATACATAATTTACAGTGGCAATCTATTCAGAACTTGCAGAAGGTGTTGCACATGTCATCAAATGTATCTGTTGTGGTAATTTTTAATGCTGCATTAAATACTTACAGACATACATTTATCCATTGATTGTTGAATATTTTACCATCACCGCCATGGTCAGAATATGGTCAGCTTGTTGATGTACGGTGGCCAACTCGACTATGAGCTCCAAAGTCCTGCTGGGAACCCACATGTGAAACAGATTAGACTGCAAAGACTATAATGACACTGTTGTCTCATCCAGGGACGGAGGAGGAATATGGTATGCTTATTATAACAGGAACTCCTCTGTGTAAACACCCATTTGACTTACAGCATAATCAGTGAGAATTATGGTTATGAGGTTATATTGAACTAAAGCTCCAAGTTAGTAAGCAAGATTTCATATTAATCACAAGTATAGCAGGTATGTCAAATGCAATTTTTATTATTTGCAGAGAGAATTACATTGTGAAAGATAGTATATCATGCATATTCACAGATTATGAATATGGCTGAAAACATATTAAAATAAATAGCTAAATTTGCAGTCTGCAGGTTCTACCACTTCTGTATAATCCGCCATTAGTTATTCTTTTAGTCCCTTCCCTGGCCTCTACAGCAACATCAAATAAGAGTTTGTGGGTTACCACTCTGACCAGTAGTAGTCCCTCCCTTGGCCTTTGCAGACTACAGAGAACCTACTTTATGTCATAGAACTGGTCAGATAGAACAAGTTTTTCTTATATTAGGAAACATACGGACTACACATAATATGATGGACATATATCACAGAATGAGTATGTCAGCTACTTGGGGTGTAAGGCAGGGTATATCCTTGACAATAAACAATTAAAAGAAGTTCTAGTTACCGACGCCAGGAGGTTATGTGATCGCCTCCATCGGCGTGTGTGTGTGTGTGTGTGCGTGCGTGTCTGTGATCAAGATAACGCAAAAACCACTGCACAGATTTGGATGAAGCTTTCAGGGAAGGTCACGACTGGTTGAAGGAAGAGGTGATTAAAATTGGGTACATCTGCGATGAATATTAATTAAGTTATTAATTAATTAAGCTTAAACTTTTAAATGCTATAACTCAAACAGTTTTTGCCAGATCT
>JAVQKG010250805.1:0-11901 GCA_036025885.1 Hypseleotris bucephala
ATGTAATTTTAGAGAAATTTACTTTGGCAAAACTTGGCAAAAGCATTCTTCACACACATCCTGACAAATCACAAAAGTCAAATAGACCCTTCCCATATTTGTCATGGTTTAGGGGCGGGCCTCTTAATTGTTAACAATATAAAAACCCTTAGACATCACAGAGTCGCAGTTAGTGCCAAAACATTGTATAAGGGAAATTAGCTGTTCTGGCTTCGGTATGCACTCTCGGAGTGCTTTCTTGTTATATATTCCACCTAGTGAATAGTTGTCTGTCAGTGTATTTCTCTGACTGTGACTAGCTGGCCACTGTCCTGGGTGTATCTTGCCTAAAGCCCATAGTAGCCCCAAAGTGGAGTGGCTGTCACAGACAACCTCTAATCGGAAAATGCAGAAATAGTAATAATTTTATGGTGAGGAACATCGCTCCCAAGTTTTCGACTAATCCATGCAAATGCCACAGGCTGTAATTGGCCGGACTACTAAACCCACAGAAGCAGGAAGCTACTGTAAAACAGTTCCACATGGCTGCAGTATTGAGGCTCCAGACAAGTGTTATGGTAACCTCCCCTGGCTCTGGCACCTCACACTCAAACACTTCCTCTGGGGTCGCTTCATGGAAAAGACAGAGCAGCAAAAGAAGAGGTGGCAGGAAATAGAATAGGGGGCCAGATGAAATTCAGATTAAGGTTAAATAAACTTTGCCTTTTCTATTTTTTAATTTTTACTTATTTTCTCAGTATTCTCCGACTAAATTACCACACCACATCTTCCTCAGTTAACCTCCCAAAATATATTTCTCAGTCAAAATGTGAGTGCCAAAAGAATCGCATAAAATTTCTGTCGCTATGGCTATTGTTTTGCAACTGAAAATACTTTTGCAGTATAAATGGATTTAGGTCAAGTTTTGTCCTACTACAGTATGGACAACTGCTTTGTTCTGGTTTGGCACCACTTAGACCTTGTTTAAACCTGGTTTAGACCTCGGGTAGTCTCTGTTTAGTCTCATTGTTGTTCAATAAAATTTTATTTGGAAACTATATTCCAAGATGCGCATTTAAAATAAAACTGTCATTCAATTGTCACACATTTTGTTCATTTGAGAAGCCCTTTTTAGCATCAAATTACCCAGTGCGCCTTTTGTGTCTTTGATAAAAAATAAACATCACGGAGGTTTTGTGTATTGCAATTAAAGGATTACCCCTAACACTGTAACCACAATGTATGTAAGCAAAGCCCTGCAAACTACACTGCGACCAGGAAGTTAGTCTGCAGCACATACAGTGTGTTTGTGGGGCCTCTTTTCTTTGATTCCTCCCTTCACTTCAGTTTTCCACCACCTGCTTTTTCTCCACTGGGAATATCTTAGCACACAGATAACAAGAGAGCATGGTTAAGAAAATATTGAAAACAAATAGTATTTTGTGGTTTTATGTGAAAGTTAAAGATTGCTTAAATGTTTAACAAACTATTAAACGTAGACTGAAATACAATGGGTTCATGTGAGTGTTTCTTGAACCTCTGGGAAGCTTTTGCAGCTGAGCGTGCACATATCGGGCTGCATGCTTTGAGGATGAGTCGAGCTCTTGGACCAAGGCCATTTGTTTTGAAGGATTTTTTAACCTTATTCTGAGATGGAGGAAAATCTTGAACACATACTTACTGGCCATTTTATTAGGCAGACCACACACCTAATGAATTGCCCTTGTGTGGTCTTTTGCTGTTTCTAACATTGGGTTGTTGGAGTTATCGTTGACTTTCTTGTTAAAACAAAACATTGTGGCTACTGACATCATTGCCACACTATAATATTACATTTTTGGAGCTATTCTCTCTTAAACTTAAAGTTCAAAGAGATCAGCAATTTCTGAAATAATCCAACTTTTTCCAACACTTTTCCACATTGATGTTTGTTTTAAATTAGAACTGCTTTGATTTGAACATGTCTTTGTGACTAAATTGCATTGATTATCTGCCACATCATTGACAATGTATTACTTTTTATGTTGCTGTTATGTTACTGTAACTCACAGTCACAATTAGTTGTACTAAATAAAGTGATTGCATTTTGACCATAAAACCAGGTTCAGTTCAGAACAATATGTAAGGTAATGCAGTCTTTCCAAAGGGAGTGCTTCTCAGGATTTGCACTTTCTGAACTCCTGCGGATAAGGAAATGCGATATTCTTTTACAGTGGTCCCGGTACATGAATAAATGTGGTTAGAGAGAGATTTGAGACACATGTTTAAGTTGTCAGGATGACCTAGAAAGCTGTAGAGTGTGTAACTGCAATAAACAGTGGGGACTATAAGCACTGCATGACTCCTTCTTTACATCTGTCTGTGGTTGCGTGCACAATTCTATCATTGCACATAGTTTCGCTTGTACATAGTAAATCATTGTTATGTAATATATACTTAGAATCAATACAGCATTCTATAGAAAACTATAGGAGGAATAAACCAAGGCTAAATGTGGTCTGAACTAGGACTTATAGGCTACAACACTGAACCAGGTCTAAACCAGGACTAAACCAAAATGAAACCAGAACTAAATTGCGGCTATAAAAATCTACACTGGTGCCCCTGGTCAAATCCCCAATGGATTGGCCCATTTATTCTGTAAAATATTTTTAGTTGTGTAGTTTGACACAAAAACCTATACAAAAAGGTTAAAAAAGAGGCCTGCTACTACCACACACCAACCTGTTTGCACAGTAAAGTCAAGAATTGCATGCAAGTGTATACACTGGGTAGTACTATGTAGGCCAATGTCTGTATGTGTGTGGGTTCACCAGCCAACCTCAGCACTAAGTCGGTGAATAGCCAGCACCAGTAAGAACATGCATGAAATAGTTTGCACAGAGAAGTTTGTATTGCTGCAGCCGCCCAACAGAGAATGTGCCCCAGGGAGGAGTGGGAGGGATGCTCTACGTTTATGGATCTGTTGATCAGTGATAGATCATGCTGAAGGGGAAATGCATGAATAATTTATATGACTTTTATAATATGAGAACATCAAGTATCTGACAGGGTAGCATGGCAAGGCAGGTTGTCAGATGGTGGACGCATAGCTAAACATGCAAAAGAACAGCTGCACAGAGCAAGATGATATGAGTGGGTTTTTGCAGTTAAGGGCAAATTAAGGCAAAAGAAACAAGTTGCAAATCAGCTAGTTTAAAATCATCAGTATTATATGTTATAAAATAACTATCACAATTTATTTATCATATTTTATATAGTCCTTGTGCATTCCTTGTGCATGTCCCTTGGATAATTGGAGAGTTTTGTGTCGGAAAGGGAATCCAGTGTGAAAAATATGGCAAATCTATAGCATGTCACTGCACACTTGAAGGCAGATGATGTGGTGGCATCAGAAGGGAAAAGCTCAAAGGAAAGAAGATAATCTTAACTTCTGTCTCTTCTATTTCTTTTCAGAGAGGCTTCTTTTCCCTCCCGGGTGGATACTACTTCATTGAGCCTGCTCAGAAATCATCTGATGACCGTCCCGGGACCCCAGAACCTCATATAATCTACCCCAGAACCACTGCTACATCTCACAGAAGAAAACGTAGCCCTGATGCCACAGACCCGCACAGCCCCTGTGGAGTTCAAGGTGTGTATGAGTGAGGGTGTCTCATGTTTCAGCTACAGTAGTGTGCTATAGAGTAAATACATGACTGTATGTTGTAGACAGTCCAGAGGATGGTGCTCAGGTGGAGCATGAGAGGGAGCAGTGGGAGAGAGAGCAGCACCAATCAGAGCCGGGACAATCCCGGTGGCAGCGCTCCGTCAGCAGAGAGCGCTGGGTGGAGACCATGGTGGTGGCTGACGCTAAACTGATCGAGTACCACGGCAGTGATAATGTGGAGTCCTACATATTTACTATCATGAATATGGTAGGATACTCATTTATTCAACTTTATAAGCTACTGCACATACAAATGAGTCATTAACTAATCCATGCTGACAGGTGGCTGGCATTTTTCATGATGCCAGTATTGGCAATGCTATCCATGTCATCTTGGTTCGTCTTATTCTGCTACAAGGAGAAGAGGTAGCACTAACCTAATTGCTGTAATATTACTATATAAACATAATAATTTGAATTGATTTGTTTTGAATTATGTATTATCAACCTTTCTTTCAGAAAAGTTTAAAGATTGTCCACCATGCTGACACCACCTTGGCTAGTTTTTGTGCCTGGCAGAAAAATATAAATCCACAGAGTGATACACACCCAGCTCATCATGATCTTGCTGTGTTAATCACCCGGTGAGCGGCCATACATTTAACAAAGAATATTATATAAATAACTTATATTCATAAACGTCTTTTTTATTTTTTAGTAAAGACATCTGTGCTGGCATGAACCAGCCGTGTGAGACTCTGGGTTTGTCTCACCTCTCTGGGATGTGCCAGCCTCATCGAAGCTGTAATATTAATGAGGATTCAGGACTGCCTGTCGCATTCACTGTAGCTCATGAGATGGGCCATAGGTGTGTGGGCGATGATTGATGTAATTATAGCACAACAGATCTTATAGTACAGTATTGTGACTTTATCTTGAATACGTTTTTTGTTTGGATGCAGTTTTGGGATCCACCACGATGGTCAGGGTAATGACTGTGAGCTGGATGGGAGACACCCCTTCATCATGTCCAGACAGCTCATGTACGACAGCTCCCCTCTCACCTGGTCGCACTGCTCCAAAGAGTACATCACCCGCTTCCTAGAGTAAGAATGTATTTAGTATAATAATAACAACATACAAGGATATGACACATTCACTGCAATTCTAGAAAACAGCATTCAGAACTTCTACACCTGGTGTTTTGAACTTCACTGTGACCATATTTCTTCCAGGATGTTTTAAGTTTAAAAACATCATACTATACAAGCCCCCCCCTTAACACCATTTAAGTTACTGCTCTTATTCTATCATTTGGAACATATTTAAGTTAGTGACCAGTGTATTTTTGTGTGTTGTAAATGTAAGCAGGTCTCACTACTCCAGACCCAAAGCAGTTAAACTAACTCCATTTAAACAATGCCAAGAAAGGAACTTGAATATTGAATAAAATAGATTTTAAAAATTGTATGTTTTGTAACAGCAGGGGCTGGGGATTCTGTCTGGATGACCGACCCTCTAAGAAGGAGCTGGCCACCCCTCTGGCAAACCTGGGCGCGAAGTACACGACACAACATCAATGCCAGCTTCAGTACGGGCCAAATGCCACCTTCTGCTCTCAAGTGGATGTTAGTGTCACACATTTTTATGGAGCGCTCTGTGAAGAAAAAAAACTCATAATCAACAGTATTTTTGTTCCATCTCATAGAATGTCTGCCAGATCCTTTGGTGTTCAGTGAATGGCTCGTGTCGCTCCAAACTGGACTCCCCTATAGATGGGACGCGCTGTGGGCCTGGGAAGGTAATTCACTATCCTTAATTTTCTTTGTATTTGCCAAGGAGATTATGTTTTTATAAAAAATGTTACACATTGCTGTATTTCTATTTTGTTTAGTGGTGTATCTCCGGAGAGTGTGTGATTGTGGGGAAGCTGCCCGAGACCGTGAACGGAGGCTGGGGACAGTGGAGTACCTGGTCGTTCTGCTCCAGGACCTGTGGCACAGGGGTCCAGTCTGCAGAACGAGAGTGTAACAATCCCAAGTAAGGACCCACTATAAACTAATGCACTTTCTACCAAATGTCAGAAATATGTCTTCATCTATCTTAATATGCAGTACTTTGCAGCATAAAAATGCATTTGATTTTTAGTCAATGTTTTAAACTGACCCAGTCAATTTTAACCATTTTTTCTGTTAAACTTTTTATTATTTTAGGAAACTTACAGACTACACCTTTAAGGCAAGTGTTATGATATCTATGTACTGTATATGACATTATTCAACAGGCCCGAGTTTGGAGGCAAATACTGCACAGGGGCGAGAAAGCGCTATCGGACCTGCAACACAAAAGCCTGTCTGAATGACAAACCATCATTTCGGGAAATGCAGTGCAGCGAGTTTAACACAGTGCCTTACCACAATGAGCTATATACATGGACACCTGTTCCCAATCAGTGTAAGTAACAACTGCCTTTTATTTTAAACCACACATCTCAATATAGACAAATGCCACTTACTACTATTACATCAACTTGCAGTACAAATGTACACTCAACAGGGGGCAGCATTTACTCTATAAAGTCCAGATTGATGGCTCAGGCAATTACCCGCCCTTGTAATTGCTGTGGTTGCTGGGGTCAACACACTTTTCTATGTTTTGTGTTGTAGTCCTTGTAATTTATGTTTGTATGTCATTACTTTACCCAAATCTGACAATCTGTGAGAAAACACAGCTGCCAAATTCCTTCAGCACAAGACCACACACAAAAACTAAACTAAAATTGTTGTCTAAAAACACATTGTTGTAATTAGTTCCAAATATTTTACATGACAAATAACACCGCTACATAAATGCATAGTCATTTGTGTGGTATTGTGTGTGGGGCCCTTAGCATACAGGATTACTTAAACAGTACTCCAGGTAGCCTACGTGGCTAGGACAAGGACAGAATATTATAAGTCAGGTTTGCATAATAGGGCTCCTTTAAGCACAATAAAACATCTGACAAAAAAAGAAAAACTGTAACCTAATGTTAATCGATGCCCTTCTTTTTCCTGCCTGCAGTAAATCCTTGTGAGTTGCATTGTCGCCCGGCTAACGAGCATTTTTCTGAGAAGATGCTGGACACTGTGACTGATGGGACACCCTGCTTTATGAACAACAAATCCAGGAACATTTGTGTCAATGGAGTGTGCAAGGTAGTGTGGCTGGGTAAGAGACAGAAGGACTGGGGTTGATAAGGACTATAGTTACATTGTCAGTCACTTTGGCACATTTTAACACCAATTTGTGGCTACTGAAAATCCCAAATGTCTGCTTACCTTTGTAGAGTGTATGGCACAATGGCCATTTAGTAAAAAAGTTATTGTCAATCCCTGTGTATGTATGTTTTTAGGAGGTGGGCTGTGACTATGGGATTGACTCAAACGCAGTTGAGGACCGATGTGGAGTCTGTTTAGGGGACGGCTCCAGCTGTGAGACCGTCTATAACCTGTTTGATGAAGGAGAAGGATTTGGTGAGTTTAAAGAATGTCTGAGAAAGATGAGGTAAAGTTGAATTATTATTTATGCTTTTTGTGGTAATTCAAAACACAAATCATTGTTCTAAAAAGCTTTGAAGCAAAAGTTTGAGTGATATAGCACAAAGTCATTTCAGGACAGTTCCCCTCATTACGCCCTTCTTTGTGTTTTTATTCCATTGTCATAGCAACACAACTGTACAGCTGTTTATTCGACTTGGCTCCTATAAAGCCAGTGTGTTGTCCAGCCCACGTTTGCAACTGCCACATCAAACTTGTGTCTTTTATTTAGCAAATTGTGATTACAAATGATAAATGTCTAGGTTTCCACATAAACAGTCTAAACAAATGATGCAGGCATCCCACTGTAATGGGTAATTGGGTATGTACTGTATAGGAGCCACAGTAGTTTTTTTTGGTGAAAAGATGGCTTTGTAGATCAGGGTTGAGCTCAGGGGAGTGCTTTTGTCTTATATTGATGTTAGTTTGAGCATATGCTAATAGTTGTGAAATAGATAACTTACTAACTAAATTCTACAATTGAAATGGAAACAAGAATTTCCTGGATTTTAGTCATTTGTGCAATATGCCTCAACAGTCTGCATAAAAAGTTAAACATTAATGTTTTTGCTGGATGGTCTTGACCTCTGAGTTATCTGCCATTAAAAAAACATTATACACCTCTTCTCAAATATCAATAAACTCCAAAGAATCCAGTCATAGCAGCTTTTGTCCTCCCTTTACAGTAAAGAGACAAGCCATTACCCCACACAGAAATCAACCACTGTAAAAATGTGAATAGTTAACCTTACTTGAAAAATCTAGGTAACCAATTGTCTTAAAAATAAGTCAAATCATTTGGTTCAAATATTCAACTCACATAAACTACTTCTAAGTTTTACTTGGTTGGAGGTGTCAAATATTTCCCCAAATAAATAAATGAATGCGAGAATGATCAAACTTACTAACTGGAGAAGGCCTATACAGAACTATTAGAAAATGTTCTCAAAGAGTATTTTGTTTAGTATTTTAAGGCAATCTTTTTTATGTTAACTCAAATTTTACAGTACACACACATGACACTACAAAAACCTGAACCAACTCTATTAAAGATCAGAAGGACCATCTGGCAGTCTGGATGCTGTGAGTGGGGCAGCTGCCCTGGTGGCCCGCCTGTAGTAATTATGAATACATCACTGTGTACCTCTGTCTGTCAAAGGTTACATCGATGTGGGCGTGATCCCTGAGGGGGCACGAGACATCATGGTCAAAGAGGTAGAGGAGGCGGGTAACTTCCTGGCCCTCAAGAGACCTGATTCTGAGGACTATTTTCTGAACGGAAACTTCATCATCCAGTGGAATGGGGAGTACGAGGCAGGAGGCACCACTTTTTATTACGAACGCACGGCAAATATGGAGAACCTCACTGCACCAGGACCCACCAATGAGCCAGTGGTCTTACAGGTACTATGAGTGAGGAAGGGATTGATAGATATATGATAGAGTTATGGTTGAAACTGTGCATATTAGAAAATAATTGGTTCTTAACGGATACTGTAACTGTATTTTACCATATAACATTTTTTACAGCTGTTTAGCCTTTTATAAATAACAAAATGAAAGAATTGAATGTAGAAAGAAGGAAAGATACTGATATGAATTTTGTATGTTGTTGAATGAAGTAAAACCATGAGTAAAACGCTTTTTCTAGCACCCAGTTGTTCAGTACTACCTTTATGACACTTGAATAATAAATATGTAAAATTATTGATGAAAATGAATGTTTAGCATTGCTGTAATATGTTTCCATAGCTTTTATATCAAGAAAAGAACCTAGGCATAAAGTATGAATATACCATCAAAAAGTCCAAGAAGACAGGAAATGACATCACCGAGCCGACATACACCTGGAGACATGGGGCCTGGACGCACTGCAGCACCACATGTGGACTGGGTGTGTATTTTCTCCTATTTGGTCTATACTAACAAGAGAAGGAGAAATAGTAGTTCATATTCCCCTTGTTTTTTCTCAGGTGAGCAGCATCAGCCTGTGCGGTGCTTTGAGGTGGACATGGGTGTGGTGGACGACTCCTTGTGTGACCCTGAAACACAACCAGAGGACCGATACAGAAAATGCAAGAACATGGACTGTCCGGCCAGGTCTGCAATGCCTTCATATCACCCCTATGAATGTGTTTTTTTTTTTTACCATAAACCCACTTGAATAATGTGGTGTGGTTAGTGGTGCTTTGAAAGGCTTTAACTGCAGTATGGGTGCATCTCTGTCGGTCTGCCCCCGGGAAGCTGTGGCTTGAAAGATAGTGTGCAAGAGCGCACTGAGTGACTAATAAACTAACTTGCATAGTGCATTGAGGGCCAAGAAAAGATTAAAGTTACCTAGTATTTTTACTCTAAATTTAAATAAAAGTAATTTGTGCTCAGATTGGTTGAAACATTGTTTATTTATTAATCTGCCAGGAATAATGTGAGGGAGCTCATGTGTTATTTCAAAATTCACTGTTTATTCACGGATTTTTTTATTTTTTAGTTCAAAGAAACAAACTGCTGCTCATTATTCTGATACTTCCTGGTGTGAGACCATGATAGAGGGTTGAGAAGGAGAGGAAAGGAAAAGAGTAGCGACTTTATTCAGCTTTATTGTCCTTAATGGGTAATTTGACTTAGGCTATAGTATACAAACCTAATCCATTGTTATTGTTTGATTACATTTCTATTCCCCTCTGTTTGTGTTCAGGTGGTGGGTTGGGAGCTGGCAGCACTGCACTGCCACCTGTGGGTCAGAGGGAGTAAGGTCACGGACAGTGCTGTGTGTGAGGACTGTCTCAGGAGAGGAGACTGTGCTGCATCCTGTGGAGTGCAAACATTTGCTCAAACCCAAACGTGTGGTACCCTGTAACAGAGATGTCCCGTGTGGGCAGGAATGGACAGTTGGAGAGTGGGAAGAGGTAAGTCTTTGTTTATTTTTAACTTCCACTGTTAGCAGAGCAAATGACTTTCCTGATGCACTGTGTATTCTGACAACTTTGTATCAGAGCCAGCAACAATGTCTATCTGGCTTTTATTAAACTCAGTCAAGTACACTGTCCCGTTTATCCTGCCTCAAACTAGGGTGGGTTATATGGCGATAAAAATCTATTTGTGATATGACGTTAACAAAGATCGAAATCTGTTTTATACACTATCAAATAATTTCCATGCCAGTGCCAGTGTTCATATTATTATTTTTAAAAAGGAAAATAAATAGTTTTAAGTATTATGATGATCATTGGATTGGATGTACAATGAATATGAACCACACACATACTACAGGTTATGTATTAAGGAAAAAATAACAAATTGCTGCCACCCTCTGATGAAGAGATCTATCACCTGTCATGTTATACTGTATCTGAATAGTGTATTTGTTTTACAATGATTTTCTTTTTTTCACAGTGTCCAGTCACATGTGGTGGAGGTGTCCGCACTCGCACCGTCACTTGTGCACTTGCCTCAACGAAGAGCTGTGACATTACCTCCAAACCTCGGTCTCGCTCCCTCTGTGGTCTTCAGAGTTGTCCCAGCTCAGGTCTACGCAGACGCCCTGAATCCCCTCTTCCAAAATATAGAAGATTATTCCCACCAAAAACAGTACCCACAAAACCTTCAAAATCATCTAATTCAATTACCACCACGTCCACAGCTGTTCCTACTGTTTACAATGCTACTACTAGATACAATGTCAATCATTCTTCAACTCCTTCAACTCATAAAACCTCAAAATCTGACAAGACAGACATAATTGATCACGAGTTTAATGTTATATGGACAGAAAAGAAAAGTGTTCCTACTAAACGCCCTTATCTTAAAATAAAGCCAAAGACTGCTAGAAATAAAGTGATGGATGAGGAAGAGGAGGGCAGCACACCAAACATACCGATGCACACTCCGGGATATGATTACATTGTTGAGGACAGAGCAACTGAAGAAGAGATTATTGATTTGGATGTTACCACAACAACTGCCTCAACAAAACATTTTAAAACATCTACTTCCAAACCACTAAATACTAGTCCACTTACTACCACCAGAGTGACCACCAGGAGTCCCCAACCTAAGTCCACTTTTCGTAATAGTAAACCCAGCAATCATATATTAAAAACTACCCCAGCACTGACAAAAACTATATTTTCTACTACTCCTGATGCCTTGACAACGCAAGCCCCTTTCTCAACAACCACACAACCTATTACAACTACAGAGACCTTGCTTCAACCAACAGTGAAAATCACAAAGCCAAAGAAGCCCACTGTTACACCAAGAGGTAATTATACCTCAACTACTAAGAAGACCCAGCGCTCCAAAGCAAATCGCTCCAAAAAACAAAACAACACGACCAGCGACCAAAGGAACGCCATGGCCGGAGAGACAGTCAGTCGGGACTTCACCTGGGTTGTAGGGAACTGGAGTGAGGTGAGTGGACAATTTTGTTTAGAGTGAACCTGACAATATGTTTCAAAGCAGTGTTCCTGAATGTCTGTCAGCCAATTTCTTATGAATACATTTTTTGCAGAAGAACATGTATTGCTTCTGCAAAAAAGAGATTACATTTTTACCAAAAATAGTTAAATTTTTGTAACATTGTCTCAATGTTATTTAAATGTTAGAATAGTTTTGTCTATAATAGCAATGTTTCAACACTAGCGCTGCATAATTAATTGCAAACTAATTGAAATTTTAATGCTCACAGATAGCAAA
>JAVQKG010250849.1:0-19364 GCA_036025885.1 Hypseleotris bucephala
AAATATTACACTAACAAGCTTCCAGTGGCAATTCTAAAAGCCTGTAGTAGGTAGGGGTCAAAATGACCCCCTTGGGCATTCTAGGAGGTACTGCAATGTTGGGCGTTCTAGTGTTAAACATTTGTGCATGCTTAAATCAATTGGCTTGATGTCAAAGGCTGATAGCAATTGGAGCTTACATTACCTTAGGTCTACAGTACCTTATAATGTGTATGTAAAAAAGAAAGAAAAAAAATCAGCATCTAGGACAAAATTGTGAATCTTTACAAGTATCTTTTTTATTATTGGTGTATTTGACAATAACAATGATGGTATAAAAGAAAAATCTCCATCATACAAATTTCAATAATTAAAAGATAATATGCCAATACACAAACAGATACACATAAGGCTGACATCAAGTTTTGACAAGTGGCTTCAAATGGCTTCAATTCAAGGAGAACATGCCTCCTTACAATCAGGTATAACTGTAAATTTATTTAGCAGTCTTTTTTTCATTTTTATTATTATTATAGTTTGCTTTCATACAAAAAATGTGAGTCGATTTTGGAGCGGGTTGTGGGACTGGTTTGGGTGCCATGTTGTAACAGTTATGAGCATATGTAGTGCTTCTTGCCTGTTCTATAATGCAATCTAAGGACCCAAAGAAAAACCAGGCTGACTTGGCGGCCACAACACTCCTTTGCGATGTAATCTCAGAAATTAGAAAATGCTAAATTCAAGCACTGACAATGGCACCCTCCCCACTTATCCACAACCCCTCCAAAGCCTTGTTCTTTATGCTAGCATCTGTAGTGATTTAAGACCTTATAATTTCTAAAACACTACACACAATATTTACAGTGATCTTTTTTTTTAACTTGATATGCACTTTTCTTTTTTTAATTTAAACAGTTTGCTTATAAAAAAAATAAAAACTTGAGTGAAAAAAAAACACTGCAATAAATTAAAGAAGATTAAGGCTGCCAGTTTCTTCAGGAGCTATGGTAAAAATGGCACCGTCATGGAAACTGGACACAAAATGGATCCAAACAGGTGAGCTCAAGGGTTTAAGATCAAGTTAGTTGAGCAGCAGCAGGCCTGGTTTCAGTCAACAACAAGACCGGAAGAAAGACATTTTTGGCATGCTCTTATCACAAATAGAAATGACCGGCCATTGTAGTTTTTTATTTTGCTAGAAGATAAAACGTGCTGTTGTTTACCCTTTTTCAAAGTCACGAGAACTGTTTTAATTAGATGGTAATGGCTGATGAAGCTGCCTATTGCGTACATTACACAAAATCTATTACTCCATATAAAGGTCATTAGTTGAAAACCATTTGGCTTTTGCTATAAGTCCATCTAGCCTTTAATTTAAAGCAATGAGAAATTAAAAAAAAACTGGTCACATAGGATATGAGTGAAAAATAATAATAAAAAGTTCCTATAAGCTCTATATTTTTTCTACCAGTGTGAAATCAGAAAATAAGAAAACGTTTAAATGAAGGATCATAACGTTAAAGCCATTTCACTCAAACTCAACAGGAAAAGAAAACTTAACACATGCGTTGCTAGGGTCCATGGCGTCACTGGAATCTCTTAGTGATTGGCTACGAGGTAAAAACGTGCTTCTGGTGTTACAGTATCCCAAAACAGCATGCAGTATATTAGTCAGCTTAACTTTCCTGCAATGTGAAAAGGCAACAGCTCTAAGGGCCCATATTATGCCCATATTTTAACTTTGTGAATTCATTTTGGGATAATTGAGATTCTTCAACTTATGTTTGTTCGAGTGGTTGCTTTTTATCTGCTATAAAACTAAAATTAGGTGCAAGGCCTGCATTCCCCCGCTGCCCACTACCACAACCAATGCAAACCATAAAAAGTAGGTGGGGCTCCTTTACCTATCTATGCAGAAAGGAAATCCAATAATTTTAAGCTCTTGAAAAGGTCAGCGTTTGAGCATACAACATTTCACATGCTGTATGCAACAATTTACAACTCGAGGTACGTAAAGGAATAGTATAATATGGTCAGAAGTTTAGAAGTTAGCATATATAGGGCCCTTTAAGCTAATCATACCATACTCTACTAGTACTATTAAGCAGATGTTCTTGTATTTGATTGTAGTGGTAAGATTTGAAATTTAAGATCCAGTAAGCACATACAGAGCGACTATCTCAAAACGAGCTCTGAAAAGTCAGCACCATTGATTATCAATTAGTATAAGAGGTGTCCAGTGAGGGCACAGACCACTAGCGTTTTCTGATTAGGCGTCTTGCTCTTCCTGTGGTCGTCACACAAAATGGCTACTGTCTGTCCGTTCACCAGAATAATACACATCCGGTAGAAGGAGATGGTCTATTTTATGATATGCAATAATAAAATGGACCAACTCCTTTACCTTAAAAAACCCCACACAAACACGGAGAACTAGCTTCAGTGCATTTAACACAGTCTGTCACTCACTTCATTTTTCATCACATGAACTGCAAGAAAAATAAAACTCAACAATTACACAAAAATAATTCAGATCAAATAAATAAAAACGAGGTCCAGCCTCTTCTTCATTGTGGTAACATAACAATTAGCCACATATTCCCCCCCAAAAGATACATCTTTATAAATGCATAACAAGGCGATTTGTGTGAAGAATAGCTGCGTGACTAGAAGACAGACACTGATGATGAGGAGGATGAAGAGTGTAGACATTACAGTATTGGGATAATGGACTCTGAATGAACACTTCAAACTCAAAGTGGGACAATGTGTGCTGCTGTTAGTCTTCTGCATGCCATTTTAACAAAAACTCTAAAGTCAGAATTATACCCACAAGCTAACACGCTAACGAGTGGTTGATCACCTAATGCCTATAAAAAGCATCAGAATTTCCCTGTCCCAAACAGTATACCAAGCTGTCAGTTAACCACAAAGGCTATAGAGGAAATATACTTTTTATAGCAGCCACAATGA
The DNA here is from genome assembly GCA_036025885.1 of Hypseleotris bucephala. Classification (NCBI taxonomy): domain Eukaryota; kingdom Metazoa; phylum Chordata; class Actinopteri; order Gobiiformes; family Eleotridae; genus Hypseleotris; species Hypseleotris bucephala. The sequence continues at coordinate 2,953 of JAVQKG010250849.1, forward strand.
GGCAAAGACTGGCTGACGTTTCTACCAACAACACAAGACAAATGGGAAATTATTATAAGCTTTTGGTAAACACCAGTGACAATGACAACGATCAAGTATTTTTCTCTAGCTCCAGATCATCCCCTAAACGTGAAGGTGAGTAAACATTAAGGATGTAGGACCTAAAAATAGCAAACTCTCTCTATCTCCCTGGCCTGTATTTACACACAACACACACACTCACATCATCAAGCCCAAAGCTACTCAGTGACAGTTTGAGCACTGACAGCAGGGGCCACAACAGGCCATTTGCATAGCTCTCCCTCTTTTCTATACACACAGACTTGCACATGAGGTCACACAAGGGATGGCATGTTTGCTTAGGCCAAAGGTGTGTTCGGTGGAAGGTTTGCATACACAGTCACGCTTTTGAAGTCCAGTTTAGGTGCACACGTAAGCTAGCTAGCACCCTGCTATTGCATCTGTATAGTGAGGAAAAAGGAAGTCAGCGCTAAGTTCTGCTGTCTGATCTCACAGCGTATTATTATTGCTAACAAATACAGTCACATAACAGGCAGAACATCCCATGCTCCTATGCAAACAGATGCATCACAGTTAAATAATATGGTATGTTCAACGGAAATCTCTAGTTGCCTTCTAAACTTAGGATAAACCAACTATTTCACAAATACAACCAATAATTAAACACTCACTCTCTTTTATTTCTTCTTAGATTTTGGCATACTCGTTTTTGCAGAACCTGCTGCAAGAGTTCACGCTTATTTCATAGCCGTGTATGTGTGCATGCAGTTTTTTTACTGCATTTGTGAAAAGTAAGAAGTGCAAGAGCAAAGTTCGATCAAAGCCTTGGGACTGCATCAGCCTAATGTCCAGTAAAGTGTATGACGCATGTGCAAATGTATGGTGGCCTATATTTATGAAACATGGACAGAGCTAATGCGTATGGAAATCAACAAATGGATGCTGAAGGCCAAAATGGTGTGAAAGGCATGTATAGACTAATATAAGCCCAGATGAGAGAGGGGTGTGATGGACTGTGGCACATACACGTGCAGCATCAATCCCTATGTCCTTCTATGATTTACCACACATACTCATTTAGGTCATCATTTTTTGCATACAAACAAATAAAAACAAAAAAATCAACAAAAAATATCCTAAACAGTGCTGCAACTAGTGAGATATGGCTGCTGTGTTCCAGAGGATTCCCAGTCCAGAGTGTGTTAGTAGTCTGCTATAGGTGCCAGGGTCCTGCTCAGGCTGACTGTAATGTTGGTGTACAGAGGCCTCCTGGACACTAGGGGGGAGTAGTTCAGGTTGTTGAGGCCATCCACTTTCTGCCTCTCCTTTGAATGGCGCAAAAGACTATACCTGTGAAAAGAAGACAGCCCAGGTATTATAAATTCATTCATTCACCTACGCCTGTTTGGGGTTATGGGCGATGTGACGGGTGCTGTTGAGGGTGCGTCCCATGGTCTATTAAACTTCATCTCCCCTTTCTGCACAACATTTCATTTGCAACCATTCACCTGCACATTCATTCATACATCCATATACTGACTTCAAAGTCAATACTTTGCTCAATAAAAGACCTAAACATTTATTGTGTCTCCCAGTATTCTTTTTTTGCAGCTTAGTCCTGGTGCTTTAGTCATAGTATAGTATACAGTATATTGGCCTTTGAGATTTTTACACCCAGTTTTGTATAGTGTGTAAGTGTTTATTTAGAGCTAAGATCATAACAGTGACTGGAGCCTATCCCAGAACCATGAGGCTAAGGTGGGGCACACAAGTTGTTGTCAAATTTGAAGTTGATTTTGAAGTGATACTGGGGTGAGTGGCACTTGTGAATCAATACACAGTATGTCATAACTGGACGAACTGGTTTTCAAATTCCATACATGTGGCTAACAAAGAAACATTTATTTGTATGGGTGTGTTTTCAACTGTAGATTACATTGGGAGTACAGTGTAGCCTGAATGGATAGTGATTTGTCAGTTTTCTTTATCTGACCCTGTTTAATGATGTTAAGTAGGTAATCTGTCATAATTATTAATTTTACTTTAGCCACTCCCTGCCTACAGAAGACTACAGAAGAGCTACTTTACACCACAGAATAGGATCAGGTAGTCAAAGTTGTGCTATTTTAAACAATCGAAACTTATGGACTACACCTTTAACTTTATTGAAAAAATCTAACATGAATATATACATTTTTGCTTCAAAATAAAATCAACACATTGAGGCAAAGGCCAAAAAGCATGACTGGAATTCCGCCCTGAAGCGTACAAGCGTATCACATGCAAAGTCTTTAAAAGATTCAAAACTCTCTGAAAGTCACTGCTTTGGCATTTCATGTGACTGGCTTACATCACATGAGCCTAAGCCCCATTCCAATTATCAGCTGCCACTTTTAACCAAAGACTGTGTGTGTGTGTGTATGTGTGTGTGTCTATGTGTGTGTGTGTTTGAGTGTGTTAGTTTTATGTAGTGACTATAGGGACACGTACCTCCCAAGGAACTGCACCTCTCCGCGATGGTGGTGTGGGATAGACTTGTAGCGTCCCTGCTTGCCCCGCGGTCTGCTGACGGTGTAATTGGCGTAATGTACCCTGAACAAACACAGTTATTCCAAAGTGAATCCATAATGTACACTGCTGGCACTGAATGGCATAATTGTATTAGCAAACACGATTATCGCCAAGATATTCTTACTATTAAATTTACATAGTCTATATCTATAATGCAAACATATTAGCTAGAGGTTTTTTGCACATCCCTATTATAAAACCGTTTTATAACAGGGATGTGCAGAAGAATAAAAATCACTGTAGTTTTCCAAATAATGTTTTTTTTTTTTCAGTTTGGTCAGTGGTCATTTATAAAATTTTGGTTTTATGTTGTAATCAAATAAGAATAAATTTTTTACAGTACTGAACAACCCACAAGCATTATAAAACAGAATGGTCAAAATAAATAAAATTTTGTATGGGCTATTTGTAAAGTTGTTGAAACCTAAATTGTTTATTTACTCGTTACACAATATATATCGAAAATTCATGTCCGTGAAAAAATGTATTTAGTATGAAACAAAATACTGCCCTGCCCATCTGTACTTTAAATAACCAGATAACCATTATAGTAGAAAACAAACATAAGCTCATTGAACTTCAGCTGCCCGTGAGTGTAGATCAACAACAGGCAAGCAGAGTGCAAAAAGCAAATGGAGAAAAAAATGGTGCATTATGTGCCAAATGGCCTAGCCCTTCTCTAGTGAGGGCCTAAAGTCAATGACACTAATACAATGACACTTCCTCACCTGTTCCAGAGGTCGTCGTCCTCGCCTCCCCAGCCCCAGAACGCATTAGGAAATCCATTAATCTTTTTGAACTGCTTCACCGTGAGGCCACTGACACCACCAAAGAATTCACTGTACGGGAGCCTATGAGGGACAATAACATTAAACAAAGGATTATGAAATGGATGCACATGCTTTGAACTACTGTATGGGTGCAGGGTATATTTCACTGTGATTGCAATACAAACAAACTCAATATCCATGCAAGAGAGGAAATATATCGCAATATGATCTTTATCTGACACTGTCCAATCCAATAAACTGTGATGTGGACAAATACAAATATTAAAAAATTGTGATACGGTTTTGGTTTAGTCCTGGTTCTTTAGTCATAGTTTGGTTCTGCTTTAGTGCTGGTTTGGTCATGGTGAAGCCTAGGGGTGGGTGACATGGTAAAAATATAATATCCTGATTTTTATTAAGCCAAGATCACAAATTTGATTTGTATCACAATTTTAGTTGACTTTTAATTTTCTGCGAATATTGTTGCATTAAACAATTTTTACCACAAATTCTTTCTATATCCAATCCAATGATTATCACTTTATTATGGTACTTAATACTATTTATTTTACTTCTTTATTAATATGAACACTGGCATTGTTTTGGTTGGTTTTTAGCTCAATCTTCATAACTTCATGTCAATTTTTTTTCATCATATTGTCTGCCGTGGGTATAGCCTTTTTTATAGCCTTTTTTACACTCAAATTTGATCTTCTAATTCTGGCTAACTTTACATTTATTAATATAGTTGAATTCACTATGTATAATAAATCAAATCTTCTATTCAACATATCTCCCACAATGCATGTTGTTTCTTATTTTGGGCAGTTCTACTTTGAATCTGGACTTACATGTAGGAGTATTTGTCAAGTTGTACAGCGAAGTGCCGGGGCATGTCAGTGCAGCCGTAGTAGTTCCTGTCATTCTCCATGAGGTGGTCCACATCATGAAAAACCAGACAGTCCCAGTCCAGATCCTTCATAGCCTCCTTGTAGCCCACATTAAACAACATAGCTCTATTGAATGGCTCTGTGCCCCCCTGTACAACAAGAAATAAGTACAAATCAATATAGATAGGTCAAGATATAAGTAGATGAAACTGAACTCTGGGCAGTGTTTGAAGTACCTACCTGCTCTATTACATAAAAGGCAAATTGGAGTCTTTGTTTTTGCAGCACGGGCACCAGGTGTCTCAGGAGTATGGGTAAGTGTTCATGGCGGTTTCTAAATGGGACTAGAATTGCAACCTAAAATAAAATAAAAATATAACACATTTTACAACATTATTTAAGTTAAAATTCTAAACCAACTTTTACAATGTAGTGTATAGATACATTTACAGTGTAGTAATTGCAATAAGGTAATACAATATTACAAAGTCTAAATAAATTAATAAATTACAAGACAGCAAGAAAGGTGAGCATTTGGCTGATGAGGAAAGATTGTCATTATAGAAAGTGCTGGAGAGCAATGAATCTAAGACTAAAGCTGACAGATGGTATGCATTCATCTGCAACAGAAAACAGGGCAAAGCACTGAGAATAAAGAAAGAGCTTGATAGTAGTTTGAACAAATCTTACAAATTGTATAAAATTGAATCTACATGGGGCTTGTATGTATTGGTTTTCAAATGAATAAATGTAACTACCAGTAATTAAGTATAAATTAATTGCCCTTTATTATCCACTGTCTTTATAAACTATATTGAGCCATGTTCTCAGCATTTGGTTGAGGCTTCTTGATGAATACCTTGATGACATTTCTAGGCTACACATTGTCTTGAGCTGTTTTATGACTTTGAGTAGAGATCCTTTGTGCATTATGTAACTTGGTTTGGTCCGCACTATAGATCTCACTACTCTCGACCTAGCTTATAACTTACAATAAAGCAGTTTGCCTATTCTGTTCTATTTTTATTGTCTTACTTTCCAACGAGGTAAACAGTCATTGGGCTTCCAGTAGCCTCCTATGGTCACCCCAGGGCCTCCCTCCAGCAGCGATCTCTCCACGTCCTCCAAAGATACTTCACTCATGTTGACGTCAAGCCTACCCGCTACAAAAACAACAAAAAACGAATTAGGAAATTAGAATGGAAATGTGCAATGTGCAACAACAACATTTTGCATGCGTGAGTGTAATAATGCATCTCAACCATTTAAACGTTGTGTCATTAGGAGAGGCAGCATGAAAAATCACTTAAAGCATTTATTGTGGGTAAGCAAAGAACATACTGTAACTGTACTACATAAAACATTAGCCACAAGGAAACATTAAAACAGTAACAAAGTACTTACTCATAGAGGGCAGCCTCTCGGGGCAGAGCTGTGAGGGGAGGTATGTGAAGCCCTCTGGGAGGTACGTGGTGGCCGAAGCATCACTTTCACTCAAGTTAAAGTCGTAGGAGTAGTCTGGGAAAAAGGTTAAATTAACAACTTACATGACATAATTTACAGCATGTTATATGAGCCATTGGTAAAGAAACCCTATGTAACTACTGCTCTGTCTGCTTAGTTCCCACTCTGGCCCATGAGGAAGCTTAATCAAATGTAGTTTGCATTTGATCACTTCAGAAATGAAATAAGGTAATGACATGAAGGACAATAACGTTTTAGTTAGCATTGAGTTTGTGAAATTGAACATCATTTACAAATGGTAAAATTTGTATAACTGAATCAATTAATGTTCAAAATGCAATTGTGTCACCACAATATACAGTTCCAAAGTAATGCGTAATATCCAGAATCCAGCAATCAGTCCACCATAGGTACCAACTATACTAATGTGCATCATTAAATTTCAGACCTAAGCTACAACTAAAATACTTTTAATACATTTTATACTACATAGTGTTGCTTTAATGTAAACATAATGAGATGATACCTGTGCCATTGATGCTGTAGGCGCCCCGCACGACCTGCTCCAGGACCTGAACTCCGATGTTCTTCATGTTCTCCCTGATCTGGATCCCTCTGGCTTGGACCATGAACACATACTCATTCACTGTGGACGCAAGACAGGAGAGAAAAACTTTAATCATTGTTTCTCAAGAGACTTACTCACTAATTTGCAAAGAACAGACCACCACCAAATGTATTGCTCCATTTGACCATTTCCTGAAATTTCTATCAAAATCTTACCACCAGCTTAACAACAGACCAACACCTGTGAAAACATTATCTCATTGGCCAAAGTAATGAACATGCTGAAGGCCTGTCTTTATCTTAATACATTTGGACTCATCAACAAATGTGCAATAGCCCACAGCAATGTATAAATGTAAACAACTATTTGCACAAACCAAATCCAGTGTCTGAAATGACAATAGAAGTGCCAATTTTAGTTCAGCTCTACTATTTGTTGTTTGTAACAGAAAATGAATGGCCCATATGGTAAGATGAGATAACTTGTCTAGACCTTACAGCGGCCTGTCCACCTGATCCGGTCTGGTATTTAATGAGGGCTTCCCCTTTACATTCAAGAAACTCATTCCACAGACACCAACTACAGGAATGTTAATCTGTGATGAAGGGAACCAGGAAGTGTGCACAGGAGGGGAAAGATGAAACTCTGTCTTACTCTGTTGAGAATGTTTGATTTTTTCAGACTTTACTTTTTCAAATAAAAATGTACTTATAAAACTGGGAAATGAAAATATGTATAATATGTATAGTACCGTGCAAATGTTTAAGGCAGGAGGTTTGAAGACTACTGTTTTAAAAAAGGCAATTTATCAGTTTTGTTCATTCAGAAGAAATGTAAAATGTGCATTCAGAAAAACCTCTAAATCACACATTGTTTTTAAAATCCACTGTTTTGCAGAAGCGTTTTGACTGAAGTAATTGTAGGCTGCTCACATCTTTCTGTATCTGCATGCTAACCTCAGACAGACTCAATAATGTCAAAATCAGGTTTGTGGAGTTATTGTCACTAAAAATGCACGTCCTTTGCACAGTACTGTAATCATATTGCAAAAAGGCAATTATATCACAAAAAATGAATTATTTGTTTCCCATTTCCCTTAAGTTGTCTGTAATAGCACACCACAAAACCATACAACTTTAAAGCCAAGTCATATAGAGAAGTGAAACTTTGCTATAGGCAGACTTCCTGATGTGGGATAAATATTCATGAGAGTTTATTGAACCAGCTTTTCTTCCCCTGATGTGGGCTGACCTAAATACAACCACAACAGGTCAGTCTGCAGAGCATGTTCATAGTACTGGAACAAAGAGGAGGGATGTGGTGCGCCGTGAGTCACCCTGATACTCCAGACAGAGTACTTTCTCACCACGTGCTGCATGCATGAGAATGTGATGCCACACTGTTACTAGAATAGGAAGAGAAACAAGCTAGAAGTAAATTGATCCACAGTAAAAAAGCATCAGCAGGTGTGGCTTCCCATTGATGGTGACCTCACTATTGATTGGAACTCAAATTTAAATGTTTGCCCACATACAGACAGCACTGTTTCAGGACTGTGTCGGCCTTTTTTGTGCATGGTACAACTTTAGCTTGGATTTATAAGGCTGTGCTTTCATAACATCCAATATTAAATTTACTTTTTTTTACACATAAGCCTTAGATCTTACTAAATTTTGTTGTAATGTTCTAGCAAAAGTGCCAATAAACATGTACAATTTTTCTAATTTTTGTTAAATACTGTTTATAATTTACAGTGTGCCAACGTTTTTATTGAGGTTGTGTGAAGTAACAAAAGCATTATTTTAAATCTAGAAAATTGTGACAGAAATTTAATTGATTTCTATTTTGGTCCTGCCATCTCTCACATCATTGTCAGCTAATTCATTCACTCAGCTTCTTTTGCTGTGAACCATGAGTCTGCATTTACTTATTCTACTGTGTCTATCATAGCTGAGACAGAAATCCCTGGGATGCAATTTGTCATTAGTAATCGTATTACAATTCCCATTACATTCATCTTGTTTCAAAGCAAACTGCATAGCTTGCAGAGCTAGAGACAACGGGCTATGTGTTAACTGAAATCAATGTTCTCATTTTATCTCAAATATTACACTACCGCTTGGAGCATATCTGCAAAGGATATTAAAGAAAATGGGATGTGAGAACCAACGCACTAAATAAATCCAGTTTACCATCATCGCTGCAGCAGCATGCACATGAGCCACACAAGCAGACACATGCCTGCACTCACAGGCCTCGCTGATGCCTTTCTTAGGCGCCATATGATGGGAAAATGCTAAGAGGCTTGGGGTGTGAGCCAGTCCTCCAGGCACCAACATATTTGAACACACTGGAATCCCGTTTATTCACCCGCCGGACATATGGAGACGCATTATCAGTACAGACCATGTACATACAAAACCATATGCCGCGCTAAATGCCCTCCAAAAATATATGAAGCAAATGAACTGTAATGTCTAGGACAACAGGCAAGGGTTATTGTGTCATCCTGTGCAAAGAATGTAGTTGTGCCAGTGAAACTGGGCGTGCAATCGCTTTAGCATTTATAGCATTTAGTTTATGTGTCCTTTTTCATTTTTGCATTTCAGTTCTATAGCATGGATGGAAATGCACATGGATTTGGAACAGATTTTACACCACATGCCCTTCCTGGCTCGACTCTCTCCATTTATCCAGGCTGTAACCTTGGCTGTTTTTTATATTTTATACTGTCCAATCATAATAAAATTCCAAATGATCAGCACTTTTAACACTTTTACTTAGCTGTGTTAAAGTTAGGTACACTGATTTTACTTATACTTCCTTTTTTTGATTAACTGTGAATAGTTGGTCAGTTGTGAGGTATGTGTGGCCACAAAATGTGACAGATGCAATCAGACCCATGAGATTCAGAGCAAACAGGAAAACTAAGGCTGCCACAGGAGGATATTAGCATTACCAATGACAACCAGACAACATCCGGACCCATGTCCACTGTAGGCTGGGGTATCACAATCAAGCTCATTCATGCACCACAGAGACCCCCATCTGAATCGCACCCCCACTGCCCCTCCTCCTCCAGTACAAACCCCCCAGAGTAACCATCACGCTTTACAGCAGACCTTGAACGACCTTGCTCATACGCACACTCACAGAACAGGCTGTCCTCATGCCAAGTCCAGCCCACCTCCCCTTTCAGTGCTCTACATATCTCCTTCCTCCTCCCTACACTTATCTGTATACTCCTATCTGCCCTCTTCATCTCATTGTGCCGCTGTCGGGGTAATGCGGTTTGTATCACTTTGTGTCAAGTCTGTTTCGGCCTAAGTAAATAAACCGTATGATGGATTGCAGGCCAGACATGGACATACACATTCTGCACTACTGCGGTACCATAATATTCTGAGGGGGGGAATGCCCAGAGAAATATCTATGCTTGTATGTCTATGTCAGTATGTCAGTAACTCTGTAGTAAGTGGCAGTGATATTGTTTATTGTGCATTTATCAACAGCTATGGCAGTATACGTCACTGATGTGGCAGTGTGAGAATGTATAGGTCCCACAGTCTGCAGAACTATTTAAGCGTCCTTTTTAGCGTCATGGCTATTGGTACACCTAAATGTGTTACTAATCACAAACCCACCACTCACCCACATGAACAGAATAAGTTTAACAGAGTAGTCTGTAAGTTTCCTAAAATAAAAATAAAAAATTGAAATTGTAAAAAAAATAATAATAAAATAAAATAAAAGATTTGTCAGACCATGTTGTATGATCAGGTAATCTGTAATTTAAATTAGTCTCTCTCCTGGCCTCTAGAAACATCAGATTACCACTTTGACTAATAGTATTTTATTTTGTCCCTTCCCTGCCCTTTACTGATTACAAACAACCTTTACAACACTGTCAGTTAGTCAATTTTAAGCATTTTTTAGTTCCTATTTGTAACTTTCATTTTTTTAGGTAACATACATACTATAGCCTACTTTTGATTTTACATATTCAAAAATGATTAGCAGTTTAGTTTTAGACAGCAGCAAACCAGCAACAATCTCTTACTTATTAAACATATTTTTTTATGCATGGTCTCTGTTGGTGCTAAAATACAGTACACAGTTTCTGTGGCATCTGTTAGATTAAAAGCAAATATAAGTAAATACTGTAAGTGTCCTTTATTGAAGTGTACCATCATTTTAAAAGCAGCTGTTGCTTAATGTTTAAGCTATAAACTTAAATCAATATAAAACTGCTGCTTAACATTTAGTTTTACGTCATATTCTTTCAAACATTTTGTAGCAAGTTTTTGTCACTTTGAGTCATGAATACTCCCGAGCATAAGCAGGTAAGTCATAAGCACTAAATGTATTTAAATATGAGGAAGAATATGTGAGTAAACCTCCCACCTCAGTCAACCAGTTTTGACAGTGCTTGAACCATGTCCACAGTTCATTTAAATGACTTCCTGGATCCATGATTGAGAAAAGTGGGCAGAATTGGCTTGATACAGGTTCCAGGTGCTTTTCCATTGTACAAAGTATACAGCTAATGTTTTCGAGGGACGACGTCGAATAAGTCCCTGACCAGAGCTGCTGCAGGAGTGGAGCCATAGAGAAGGAAGTGCACACCGACCCCCCCTTTTCCCTCTGAAAGGCAATTAACTCCACATTGATAGCTCAGCAGTGGGAGGTGATCACTACTATTCTGCTAGCCCAGTGATAAGAGCAGAACAGCATTTTTTTTACCCCACCACTCTACTCCAGCAGCAGCGTTTAAATGCTTTCTACGTGCACACGCCGAGCTTTCAGGCTTTATAGCTGTCACTCTTGGAAAAGGCACGTTTTTAGCGCCAATGCATATCAGGGCACAGCTTGTCACACGTGCATAAATTCACAAGCAGGAAGTAGGGCGACACATGAATGTGTACAGCATGGCGTTGTGTCAGCTTTTAAGATAAATGAATGCTATACAAACAGGAAAGTGACAGTTCTAAATTAGGGCAGTTTATATCATAAAACAATGTATTAATTTATGCTCTGCTCATCATAATAATGACAATGAAAAAGGAGAAAAATAGTTTGAAGTATTATGAAGAACACTGGATTGAATTTATAGTTAAAAAAGTTCTAAGAAGCAGTAGTCTAGTCTGTGTAACTCCCTCTGGAGTTGTGAGTTCAATCCGGTTCAAAACAGTTAGCCGAATTTCTCTCCCTACTCTTCTACCTGGTTTCCTGTCACCATACTGTCCTATCTAATAAAGCCGGAAAAGACCGTAAAATAATCTTGTAAAAATAAATAAATGTGTGTGTATAGTTGACCACAAGTAGTCATGGTTTAGACTTAGTTTAGTTCTAATTTTAACTCTAACTGATTTAGGCCATGTTCAGGCCTGGTTTAGTTTAGCCCAAATGCAATGCTACCTACTTAAATCCTGATTTTGTCTTAATTATTGTAGTTGAAGAGCCAAATAATTGCGTAAAGTTTGAGAACAACTGCCTTTTTGGAAAGTAAACAGCTAATTACTCAAAGAATTAGCCCTAAATCCCTCACAATTAGCAACTACAATGACCCTAATTCCACCTTATTGACACAGCAAACGTGCAGAAAGCGGCAAGTTAGCATTTTCAACTGGAGTTTTCTTTCTTTGTTCGACTGGTATTTGAAATATGTGTGGTCCTGCTCGACCATTATTGGCTCTCATCTGTAGGAACAGGCAGCCTACCTCTTGTGACCTTCCATAAGTGATGCCGAGAAGCCCTGAGGCGAGGACGATCAATACAAGCACACATACGCGGCAGCTGGTCAGTCAATACACAAACATGTGCTCAGTAATGCCATGTGCTACTCAATGCTAATAAATAAATGTTTTATGATGATTTTAATGGGGCATATGGTAGGACTGCACGAAATGAATTGGCAGTCATACGGTTCTCCCAGAGTGATAGAGGGAAAAGTTGATGACCTCCATTGAGAAGCTTATGTTTGTTAGTTTGTTAGTCAATCAGAAACATAACTCAATGTGTGTAGAGTGAAAACTTTTTCAGGTCAGTATTTGGTCAAGAAAGAATGTCTTAGTTTTTAGTGTGGTAAGTTGTAACAGAACAGTATCCATAGTTCCAATTTTTAAAGGATTATATACTATCCACAAACCGTAAAGGAGCCAATAGAAGTGGGCGATATGGTAAAATATCACAATTTTATTAAGCCAAGAGCCCAATTTTGATTTTGTATTTTAGCCTTACAGAAGACTAATGCTATCAGTCTTCATAAAACCTTTTTAACTAAATGTACTGTACATCCAATCCATGTCATCCAATATTTATTTCTGCTTTTCCATTAATATGAACATGATTCGTTTTTACTATTGTGAGTTAGTGGGCATTCAATCAAAAAAACATTTACCCCTGAACTATAAGATTAAGTAAAGGTCAAGTCCAGACACTACCTTCAACTACTGTATAAGGTCACAATCATTACCAAAGTGACTTAGCATTGTGATTCAATCAATACCCATCAAACCTCTGATTGGAAATTATGAGCAGGTTGGTCACTCTAATGTTGTGGGATTTCAGTGGAAACATCAGTCTTTAGTGATGCATTTCCTGTGTGGAGAATAAAAAGTATTCTCATGTTGTGGCTTGACACCCACCCAAAATGAGAGAGGTTCACATGCTGTTTGTTAAGTTACAAAGAGACTGTGCATTCAAGTTGAATGTCCCGCCGAGATGAAAGCACCACTAACAATTACACTGCCCTGACATTTGAAAAAGTACAGACTTCAGCAAGTGAAAGTTGCAGTGTGTTTAGTTACTAAAAGCCTTTTAGTTTCATAATTGTGGTGAAGATGAATTAAACATTGTTTAAAACTCATTGTGACTTTGTCCCCTTAGCTAACAATTGTATGTATTTTTTTGTAGATTGCCAAGCATTGAAACATTTCCAAAGACAATGTGTTGGGAAAAGGACCATAATAAGCTCTTTGTTATCAGCTGGTTGGACATTGTTCACAACTATGAAAACACACAGCCAGCCTGTCGTTGGCCTGTTATAGCATTGATGGTTAACTGAACAAAAAAAAAGTCCCCACTTCCTGGTTGTAGTAAATTAGTCAGTATTATTATATCTTATTTTTGCCATTATGTGTCTGTCCCCTGTCCATTTCCCTCCCACTCCTCTTTTCCAGTCCTGTTGTCATGGGTAGCTTAAGGTTATGTAAGCAGAAATGTGCTGCACTTTCCCAAGAGGCCATTCAGTGCACCTAAAGGGACAATTCACACTTACACACATATACAAGGGCATTATATCGCTGCAGTGAGCTCACAATATTAAATCTACAAAACTGCATTCTTACTAAATAAAATGCATGCCTATCTATAATATGTTTTTTGTTAATCGGCTTAACCTTATTGCAGCAGGAAGAGTTTGGACTGATAGATTTGTGTTGACGGTTGAGCACTGGCCAAACAAAGCTTTGGGGCACAACAGCCATGACAAGATTATCCAAGCAAATCCAAGCAAATAAAAACACAATTCTGTCCTGAAGTAACACAAGCAGTGCAAACGCAGGAGTGAGAGTCCAGTACTATACGGTCACATGACTCTGGGTCATAAGTGGATCATGAGGCTTCCTCCAACACCACAGCTGCACTTCACACCCCACCCATCCCCGACTGCATTATTAGAAAAATACACTCGATAGCTATGTGATTGGTGAAGATTATGCTTGGTATGCAATTTCACCATAGAAGTTTGACTCAGACTACAACTGCAGTCTTCTGTGAATCAAAAGTTAGAGGTGAGTGATATTGTAAAAATATAGTCAACAATGAAAGAATGACTGAAGAGCACAGCTGTATCATGATTAAATGATCTTCACAGAATAGCTCGATTACATTTTTATCGTCATATTGCCCACCACTATCAAAAGTTAGTCTAAACCAGTCTGACCAGTCTGTCAGATGAAAGCCCTAAGGACCCTTGCGATATACGCAGTCCCTTGAAATACTGATTTTCCTAATATTGCGATAACAATAAATTTCTCATATTTTGTTGAGATCTAGTCCACACAATACTGGACTGTACTATCGAGTGTGATATGAAAAATCCTGTAGCAGCAGAAAGCTAGGACTGACAGAGAACGCAAATGGCTTTTACAGGACAAGTGCTCTTCATTTACCGCATCAGATGTGACGTCAGCACTTACTACTCTGCCTGGCGTTAAGCCCACTTCCTCCTGAGAGCATCCTCACTACTATTCTCCACCACCCCTCTCCCTTACATTCATTCAACTGACACTCCCTAATGCAATACTATGCTTACTCAAAGGCATCATAGTCATTTTATTATCTGACAAGTGAAGACATGTTTAAAAATCCCAATATGTTGTCACATTGTTCAGTTAAAGGCTCAACAATTTGACTGACCTTGAGAAATCTGAGTACTTCCCCTAAAAGCTCTTTTTAACATACTCTGATACTGCATTGTTTAAGGGTGCAGGGCTTGCTACAAAGGAACTTGGCAAAAACACATTCACACATTCTTTAAAATGCGAAACATAGACACCTACAAAAATCGAACTGTGAGAGAGTCATCAAAGTAATCCTATATACTTTGTTTCTAGTAGGGTTGGGCAATAACTAATCTACTTGTGATACAAAGTTGTCAAAAGCTGTTAACAAATAACATGACAACAGCTCAAACTATTTAAAAATAATAGTCGGAAAAATTTTTGATCTAGGTGAAAATTATTTGCTAATGCCGGAAGTGAGAGACAGTAACCAGACAGATTGAAGTAGAGAGGGGTGCCACTTTATTAGGCAAAACATGAACCTAATAAATAATACCTAATAAAGTGGCCTGTGTATTGTATGAGAGGAGACATTGTTTTACAGATTGTATTTTGTATTTTGTGATAGCCCAGTAATTCGTTCAAAAAAGCTGAAATTCACACAAGGTTTGACACCCTTTAGCACATATGGTGTATTTAATGGTGTCATTTTATATTAATGGATTTTCTCCTTCTTTCCCACCCGCCTTGTTTTAACACTGTTTTAAAAAGGCCTCGGTTAATCAATGCCACTAATCAATTGATTAACCTCCGGGCAGTGAGTGCATTGTGCTATCTTGGCTAAAAGACACAGTGCGGCATTTATAACTGTAAGGGATGCTGAACTTTTCCTATTGATACTGCTGAGTACAAGAGATAGTGGGACTGGGAGTGGAGCTGATAACATACAATGAACCCTCACTGGAAACAGTAATGGAAAATGGATTAAATAGATAACTGAATCATTTCTCTTATTAATGATATTGGGAAAAACATGCAATACATCAACTGAATAGTGCTGTAAAGTTATTACCGGCAATAATTTGATATTCCCTTTGATAGTTATTTTATTGCATTGAAATTTAAATATATAATTTACCACTACAAAGCAGTGTGAAAAGTCTAAAACCTTTATGAAAACAAAACCAGATCTAAAGTAAACCAGGACTCAGCAAGGATTAAATCTGTTCAAAACAAGAACTTAACTGTAGGACTAAACCATAAGGTGTAAAACAAGACAGTAGAGATAATTGTGAAGTAAGTATTTAAATCTTTGTTAGATGGAGACCATAACAATACATTTTGCTTCTTGCTATAATACATTGTCTTTGCTAATACTGTGAAAACAATAATTTGCAATACATTGTACAGCCCTGCTACATACAGGATGCCAGTTGGGACAGCATGAGGTCCAGTTTATATTTTGTCTCTTGCTTGTCGCTCTGTCTGTCCATCTGCTAGCTGATAGTGTTAGAGCTGGGGCTGGGCCTGGCTGTCAGGGCCAGAGCTGGGGCTAGGGCTGGGCCTGGGTCTTATTTTTAATTTTATTTAATTTTCTGTCTTTTTTTGCTTAACATTGTGTGCTGGAGTACCAGGGGCGCAGAAAACGCCTCCAGCGTCTCCAGCCCAGGGACTGCCCGGACGTCACTGCGGACGTGACGTAAACTAAACGAAAAGCAGACTTCCCACTGTCAACAATGCTTTTAGGGCTGTCAGTTGCTGCGGTTTTAGCGACATATTTACGTCTTTTAAAACAGAGGAGTAGTAAACAATCGCTCCGTTGCGGCGGCCATCTTGTTTGTTT
>JAVQKG010250894.1:0-13594 GCA_036025885.1 Hypseleotris bucephala
AAGACACCCAAAGCGCTTTACAATTGAATTATTCATTCACTCCACACTCGGTGGTGGTAAGCTACTTCTGTAGCCACAGCTGCCCTGGGGCACACTGACAGAGGCGTGGCTGCCAGTCCACGCCAACAGCCCCTCCGACCACCACCAAACACCAATCACACAACCACATTCATACATAGGCAATTCGGGTTAAGTGTCTTGCCCAGGCGCTCAGGCGGGGATTCGAAACGGCGACCTATATTCCAGTATTTTATAATCTAATGACATATAAAATATATGTAATGGGACAATGTCAGTAGCCGCCACTTTCCCTAAGCTTCACTTACATAAATTTGAAACAAAAAGACAAATGCAATATTACCATCACTGTTACTATGGTAATGTAGCTTTGAAGTTTGACACATTCTCTGGACTTACTTTTAATTAACTAGAAAAAAATAAAGGAACACAATTCTAAGTTCCAAAACAAAACATCCATAACATCTCAGGAATGTTCCTGTAAATATAAACTGTAAATATAACTGACATGATGAAAAACTATTCTAACAAAATAAAGTCTGGTGAAATGTGCAATTCGAACAGTTATGGCAGGAACAAATCTACACTACACAAAAGCGCCTTGATGTATCTTGGCGTCTATATTAAGGGCTGGATTATATTTGATGGGACTAAACTTTTTAAGAGAGTTTCCATCAGTTTCTTGACAGACATATGAAGACACTCGATCATCCTGAAAGTATCATAAAAACCTTTGGGCTATGCAAATCTTTTAGCAATGAATCTACAGCCGTCGCTGCGATAAGGTTTAAAATCCCCAGGCAAAACTTGTTTGAGCCTGTGTGTGGTGGTGAAGCAAAGTACAAAACCCAGCTCAACTCACAATAGACACAGTGGCTCATAAATGGACTCCAATATCTGATATTGTGGCAGCAGTGCCCCTCTCTCTGCCAATCTCAAGTCTAACAATGTCAACAGTTTTGGCGCCTCAAAATAAGTTACAGTAACAGATAAATGTGAGTGATAGGAAATAATATTCTGCCATTCTCCATGACAGCGTGCAGGAGAAAGTTTACCTCAATGCATCATGGCTCTGGAAGGCACCAAGTTATGAAAGAGATAAGCACAACTAATGCAGGCTTTATGAAAACCGTCTTTTATAACATGTTGTCATGGTACAGTAAGAAGTGGAAAAAAAAAACTCAGAGCAAATAAACGGAGACTTTAGTGAATATAAGGGCACTAGAAAACATAGAGCACTGTGAGCAACTGTTTGGCATTGTTTTGATTTATTTCTGTCCAGTATCGCATTCATTTTTCACCAAGATCTTGTATTGATCATTCTCAATGATGTTAAGGTCAGGACTTTGAGGTGGCCAACCCATGTGTGAAAATACTATAATAAAATAATGTTGTGTTTTTATTTTCAACTCTTCGGTGCTATCTTTATAATTGTATAGTAATGTAAACACTGAATGCACAACACTGAATGCAAACTCCAACAGTTCCACCTAGAAACAATATCCAAGGGAATGGATTTTCACTTGAATCCCACAGCGAAATCACAGTGGAGGCAAATGTAGCCTCATAACACCACTGTATCTTATCCCTATGGAAATTGATTGTACTGACACTATTGGCATTCACAATTTATATTTTGAATATTGATTACTATGACTTACATAACCTTATGGGTTGTACAACCAAAAAAGCATGACACAAATCCAGTGCGTAGACTCACATCAGGGGGAATTCTGGCTCCATCTTTGACAGTGTTTCCCTCGACGGTGATGTGGTAGACCTGTCCGTCTGTGTCGGTGAATACAAAGTGCTCTCGAGCTGAAATGGCCTGACTGGTCTCAGACTTACTCTCTGCATCCTGAAGGAGGCTGTAGAGGATCAATCACACAAACAAGACAGTAACACAAGAGATATAAGTTACAGCTATTGTCACTTTTTCTAAATTGCAAACAAACCTTGCAATTTTTTTTTATTTTTAACTTATTTTTCTTTTATTAATTTCACAAAGCTCTTTACTGATCTGTGTAAGTATTATTACTCATCGAAAAAAAGTATGATTTGGATTAGACCATATGTTGTCCAGCAAAGTGAGATCTCTATTGCCAGCATAAAATTCCCCTTATCCATCTGCAGAGACTCCTAAAAGGGTGAACCAGGTCCAAACCCCAATCTTAAATACAGTCTGTGAGTCCTGACCTGATGACCGATGACTCCACGCTGCTCTGCTCAGCGTCTGACACAGTTTGCCGGGCCATGGCCTCTCTGGCTGCCATCTGCTTCTTTTTCAGGCTTTTCAAGTTGTGGGATGGGGACCACTCCTGTTATAACGCACATAGACAAAGACAGTTATAATGATATAATGTTAACTACTAGACCAGTGGTTCTCAATCATTTTTACTCCAAGTACTGCAATATTTGGTGTTCCAAGTAGAATTTTTTGGATGGAAAAATCAAGTCTAAGTCAAGTCTAACACCATTTTAAATTAAGAAAAAGAGGAATTAAAGCAAATTAAGATCAGTCTGTGTTGCCCCACAGGAAACCTCTACCACAGAATGAGAACCACTGACCAAGACTTACTTACATCTTATAGTAAAGCATTAAGAGGAAAACAGAGAAGCGATGAGGAGATATTAAATGACAATACTGTAGTGAAGAGAGATATTTCCCACTGCTCCTTGTCTTAATGCTGGAGGTTGACTTGAGGTTGAAATCAATATTATGGAAATAGGAGAGTGTTATGGGTTCAGTGAAGGCCAGCGCGTATTATTAAGCTTACAGCCAGTTTTATTCACACTGTTGGGGGGATTTTTACAGCCACACTGTAAAGTTTGTCCAGCATAACTCTTTTATGAGTGTTTCTTTGGTCTAATGAAGCTGGCGTTCGCTGCTGAGCTGGGAGAAAATTTCAGACTAATCTTTCAAATTGCCAGCACATACACAAGAAGGAGTGTCAAAAAAAGGGGGTGACTGCAAAAAGAAAGTCAGCTGGGCATGGTAGTATGTCATCCACATCTGGATCATTTAAGCGGATTTGGTAACTGCTGATATGATGGGGAAAAAAGTAGAGATAGAGGAAGACTGAAACTAGTAATACTTTAGTGTTATGATTAGTGATTGAGGGTTGTTTTTACAGCCTTTCATTGACTAATTATCAGTTTACTGTCTATTTGATACAAATCCGGTCAACTATCAACAAATAAGCCAAAAGTAGTCATAGAATAAATCAGAATAATGCAGTTTCACAATGGCCAGCCCTCAACATTTCTAGGCTACACCTACTGTATTTTTGTAAATTATTAAAATTTTGAACTAAAGGACGACATTATTTAAAATGTACAAAGTAAACGTGCAATGTCTTTGAAACAAAAACAAATTTCACAGTGAATAAATACCAGGAGTGTGGTTTTACCAGTGCAGTGACTGTAGGGAAATTCTTGGCCATCTCCCGCAGCAGTGTCCCAGTGCGGATGTCCCACAGCTCCAGAGGCTTGTCTCTGAACACCACCACCAGGTACTGTCTAAATACAAGAAAAAATGATGATCATTTACTTTAAAATGGCTTATGCTCTACAGAGCACTACCAATGACTAAATTACGATTTAGAATAATGTCTGTTTATTATTATCTATCTATTCTACAGTATAAACTCTGTGTTGTTTGCCGGTGATGAATATCAAACAATACACTGTTTGTATTTAGCATATTATATACCGATTATATAACTACACACTGACTGTAATCAAATGCATTATCACAATAATGTAATGTAATTTCTATCACACTTAACTACAAGCTGAGATGCAATGTTGTGGTTTTATCTTGAAATAAATCAATTAATCCTAGAAGGATGAGGCATGAAAACATCCCTGATAGTGTCTGAAAGTGTTTTGTAGTACAGTTCAGTAGTAATTTCCACAGCATGTACCTTTAGCCTGAACTTGGCCAGAGTCTGAATGATGTAACTAACAGAGAGGTAGAAATTGGCAGGAAATCTAGTCTTTTAACAAGCTCCCTGGCTCACAATACAGCACTATTCAGAGGAGCAATCTCTAACCTGCAGCTGCACCACAGGGACACAGCACACAATATACAAAGCCTGGTACTTATACAGATATGTAGAAAGTAAACACCTTTAGTTTTCCACAATTAATGCAGTAATATCCAGTCTAATTACTTTAACAGAAAAATAAACAGACACTAAATACACCGATAATTTTCACCATAATTTAATTGCTGCCTTATGTCAAGACGATAGCAAATTAACATGTGCTTAAGAAATATAGGGCTATCTGTCTTACCTGTCTCATATATTCATAAAACTGAAGGATGTAATTTAGAGAATAATTACTGAAAGTAATTAAAATTAATTCATTTGAACATACTGTTAAAGTGAGTAGCCCTGTCTGAAAAACAGGTGGCACTTTTCTTGCAAATGGGATAATAACATAATTGCTAAAGCCTAAAAGGTAAAATTGCAATGTCTGACTGAGTATTCAGAATTAATATGTATGTACAGGTTAACAATGAGGACAAACAGTTCATATAAGGCAGTTTAGATTGTATGTCAATAAAAATAATTGGGTGAAAACAAAGGAAACAGAAGCACAGAAAACCTACAATAAAAAACTAAGGTTGTTAGACTATTCCATTTGTAAGAACTTAGGGGATTTTTCAGTTTTATATTAATGGATTGAGTTTTTATAGAGTGGATACCAACTAATTACTTAGTTAGTGTCTAATAATCCAATCAGGAAAATGTGTTTATATCTGTTCATCAACTGAGTTAAACAAATATTAGACCTAGTACTTTTAAGTTGAAGATGATTCCTCCAATGAAGCAGAGTTTTACACTTAAAGGAAGGATAAACCACTGATTCAGTCTATCTTAAAATACCTGAGACACTTTCATGCTTAAGACCATGAAGGCAAGTCGGCACTAATAGTTTCAATGGCTTTTCAGAATTGTATGTAGACTTGTATTTGTTGAAACTACAAAAATATATACAGTGTTTGTCTGTTACATTTTAAAACCTCTGGAAACAATGCTGTGTCACAGTTGTATTTTTGTTGTTGGATATAGAGCAGAAACTTACTTCAGATGAGACACTTTAATCATCTCGATGGGGGGCTCGTCGTTCCCTCGCTCTCCTCTGAAAGCAAAGCATCTGCCTGAAAACACACACAGTCAGAAGTGTGAGACAGTGGAGTGATACATCTCACCCTACACCTGTACAAAAATGATACATCTGCCTTCAGTCAGTCTTCAGGGAGCCGCAGGTTCTACTCTTTCTACAGAAAAGGGTGAGTAAAATACATAATACTATTGCTATTCACACATACAATTGCAAATCTAATACTGAAGCCTATACAGTATGTGACCACAATCTGATTTTTGTCATGGTCCACTGAACAGCATAGGTAACATGTAATCTTAAATTACTAGTGCGTGTCTTTGCTAGGAAGAAGCCGAAGGGAACCGACAGTAAGATAATGAATGCCACTGCACACCTTCTCTACATGTTTAATCCATTAATAATTATTCTGATCTAGTGACATTGTGACCAATTCTCTTAAAATGCATGTAATTGACAGTGGGAGAAATCCACAGAGAACCCATTGTAACACAAGAAGGTCACGCATACTTACTAACCAATGGAACGTTGTAGGGCTACCACTGATGCAAGGAGAACTAAAAACACAAAATCTACTATCATTTTCAAAATGCATGACCTGGAAACACAATACTTTGGCTATAGTCACAATTCTAATATTCAAACCTATATGTGACCACAATCTGATTTACCCATAGTAAACTGTACAGCAAAGGCCAGAAGCAGTCTTATAGAGCTTCCACTGTCACCTGAATCCAAATGGTTTTGACAGACTAAACACATCACTCTGGATCCACTCCACAAAAAAACAATTATCACAATTTTGCATGGGGCTGCCATTAGAAACCATGGCAACCAATCGCAGAAACACAGACCAGAGCTGAGGCCATGATTGTCATATTGTACAGTATGTTAGGCTCTGACACAAACTGAGAGGACATTTATTGAGAGGCAGAAGATTTCAGGGGTTCAAATTAAAGACAATACCACTTTCACTGCAACATATAAAAAAAAAATCAAAAAGCAATGCACGTAGCCTGACTTGCTAGATTCAGATCAAATAAGCATGGTGTTTCAGTAGTATACTTTCTTTTGTTAATGACTAGGTAGGTCTTAGAGGTAATCTAGAAATGTTAATAAAGTGGCTCTGGTAATCTTCTCTACATCTTCAAGGTTTGACGTTTTGTGCATTCAAATTCAAGTCGTCTGCTTAGCTTCGTTGATTTACTGCAGCACGGTGACAAAGTGGTTAGCACTATGTCGCCTCACAGCAAGAAGAGTGGATTGGATCATTGTCCCTGTGTCTGGGAGGGTTCTCTCATCGGCACTGAAATTTTTCATAGGGGGACAATATAGTTCCAATAACCTAACCATACCTTCATCATATCGACTTCACCAATCTCGTTTGTCACATGCAACCCCATAGAATGATCATTGACAAAATTTGAAAACAGTTTATTGAACTTTGAGAATGGACTTAAAGTGTGTGTTCTAAATGAAAACTGCCCTAAGAAATGTCACATTCTCACGTCTTCCCTATTATGCAAACTATCAAGGTGTTCTTTTTTAAACTACAAGAATGCTCTTCAAATGTGGCATAATACAGCTCATGAGAAGTCCTGATGTGATTTTAGAAGGAGGGTGGTGGCCTGTTTAAGAAGTGACAGAAGTGCCTGTAGTGTTGGGAGCCAGGGGTGACCTCTAACTGTTTGGGTGGTGAACAGCAGTTGATGTGTACCGACCGCGATGACATAGTTTAGCATATGGCGCTGTGAAAACAATGGAGGCTGTGCTAACGCCCTTTGAGTATTGCTTCAGAAGACAGTTTCCGCTTTGATTGCAGCGTACACATTGGGGAGAGGCATGAATCCTGATTATATGATTACTGCCTTGTATTTTAAGATAATTGGGATAATCACATGTCACCTATGTCCTGGGTGGTACCACTTTGAGGCAATCAGGAAGCAGTTTTTAAAAAGTTCTGTGTAATTGCAGATTATTGGAAAGTGCTGTGAAAATGGCACCTGTCATGTCACGCATGTATAAATAATGTGCAATTACCATCTGTAAACATGATAAATATTTATACAGTATTTGAGGATAAGCCAAAAGAAACTTGTCTCATTTACACTTCTCAGCACGTACTGTTGCCTGATGCTGCACATACTAAACAAGAACTGCCAAAGTTATTATGCAAGAATATTTATCCAGCCAGCTGCCATTATGGAGAGAGTTACCAGCCGCCACTGAGTTTAAATGTAGGTAATTTTTGAATTTCTTAAAACGTGTAGTGCAAAATATTTAGAATGTTAATAATCAAAAGTTTAGCAAATTATCCAAAATAGTTAAATACTGTTAGTTTCTGTACAATTCATTATTTGCTACTTTTACAGTTTCAGAGGTTGTTGTTAGAATGTGTAGGTCTGTCCTCTGCAGAGGTCATCAAGCCTGGTGTGAAATCCTGTGATGTGGCAACAAGACTAAACTCATCCCAGATCTATCACACTGTCTCTGCACTGAACACAAATTAAATTGCTATTGATGTTTTGTTCAAACTTTTATGAGACAGCAAGTGATGAGATTTCTAAAAAAAAAAGAAAAAAGAAGAAAGAAACTTATTACAAAAGTAAATGCACAGAGAAGACACAATACTGAAATCTATACAGCAAGATGACAATGGCAGGTACAAAACAAAGACTTACTTTCTATGCCTACCGCAACAATTGAAAGGTGCTTTTTTGATAGTATAGGTGTCACTACAGCCAATACAGCATTGTTTATACTTTATGAACACTCAATAATGTTTGTGGTCCAATGGCAATCTAAATCTAAATTCCTATTTTCACTAGGTTTGCTAAGACCTTTGCAAGGCTACAACAGGGCAAAACAAGCCATTTTCCACTGCCTACAGTAAATGCTACCAAAAACAACCTAACCATCCATGTCTTTACTTAAAACAATGCACTACATTAACTGTGGTCATGCAAATTCCTTCACAAAAAAACAAAACAATCTCCTCTAATATTTCAAAAGCCAACATATTTTAGTCCCAATTGCCTCTGCGTTTTTTTTCCAAAAACTCAAAATCTAATCATTCCTTCAACCAGTCAGCCACCGAGAGCTGTAGCATCCTAACTAAGTTTAGCCTGAACCTTAATTTGGAGAGTGTATAAGTACACCCTTGAGGGAAAACGAGATAAGGAAAAAGCATTAAACTAGATAGGCTGTTACAAAGACAAAGGGAATGATTGAGATGGCTCTTTCTAAACTGCTGTTGCTAGGAGTGCTGGAGCAAATAGAAAGTACAGAAGACGAGAAGTGCTGCTAATACAAAGCAGTGGTTGTTCCCTGCGGTGAAGGTAATAGTGTGAGTCTCACCTGTGGGCAAATCGACATGCTGCAGCTCATTTCGCACCAGGCCCATGTTGTTGGGAGCAGAGGTGGCAAAAGACAGGAAACTGGTCAGACTCACCCACTCAAGGCCCCTGAAAAACAATAAAAGACAGTTGAGAAAGATGAGAATGGATTTATACAGTACAACGATTCTCACGTTTTATACCAGGTAACTGTGAAAGAACACATTCAATGCACTAAAGTGAGCCTAAATTGGAATTTGTCCCATTCTAAATCTAATAGAGATTAGTGCAGAAAAATATCTCACTAAAACAGGAACTATACCAGAAATAAATCAGGAGACGAATTCAGGCCTAAATCACACTTGATTAAACTGTGCCTAAACCTAGACTAAACTAGGATTAAATCTAGTCTAAGCCACTTACAGTATTAAGCTTGGTCTAAATTGGAATCAAGCAGTTATTAACACGTCATCAAATGCCTGACCAGAGGCAGGTCTAAAACAGGAACAAAACTGCCCATGACCTATAGTTTGAAAGCCAGTATTCTATTTTATACTATACAATGGCAAAAGAATTGTACAATTCATCTTTTCTATGACTACTTCTGCAATTTCCCAAGCTTTGTGAGATGTGAATTTCTGCAAGTAGTGGGTTCAGCTAAAAGAGCACAAACTCGGCTCTAATGAGTTTGGCAATAGGCGCATGATTAATTAGCCGATTTCTCCACCAATGTAAATGAGATGCTAAGTAGCTGGCTGCTCTGGCATGGCTGTGCAGGGGCAAGGGGCTGTCGGGTTTATTTCCATAAACAGCCTCTATTCCACATATCTCAAAATTATCCAGCTTTGAACATTTGGATGTCGCTGGCTCCACTGTTGATTAGAGGAAGGTGTTAACTGGGTGGTTGTAGTGGATTGCCTGGGTAAGCATCAGTTTCTAAAGTGTAGTTTATTAGGAATTCTAAATATAGATAAATAAAAAGGGAAAAAGAAAAATGCACAAACTAACACCGAAATGCAAGCTAGTATACTTATACTGAATTAGAGTTTTTAGATAATTTTTTTTCTAATTTTATTTAATCTTGATATGATCAAATTATATAATTTAAATGTAGATATTGTAACTGATTTTATTAGGTAGAAACTAAGAACAAATTGGACTCCACAATCACCTTGAGAACTGTTGTGTTGTTGTGTTGAATTCATTTGATGACCAACATTCACATAGGTTAAAGAAAATCTATATCCCTTTCACAAACAATGATTTAAAATGGTTTCGTTCACATCATGAAGCAAAGCAATTTATGCCCATGTTACGTATCTCATTAAAGTTTGTGGACTCTGCACTTCTCTCATTAAAGTAAGTCAGGCTCTGCTTCGACCACAACTGTTTGCTCCAATCAATCCCTTAACACTATTAATCGCTTCAAAATGGAGTTTAATTAATCCTCATGAAAAACCTCTGCTGTTCATTACAGAATGCTAACAACCTGCTCTTTGTGGGATGTCCAGTTGTTTTATTGTGAAAGGCTGAAGAGCTGCTGAGGCATTTTGATTTCTGCACCTCTCACTATAGCTCGTAGACTGTAATTAGACAATATATCACATAAAGTAACAACAGGAGGTGGGAGAGTGATGTTTAACTAAACTACGAAAGGCAATAACTTTACAAAATGAATATTAAATAGTGCAGGTTGGCCTTGATTAAAATAAATAATATTGACAGTAATGTAATGTATGTAATAAATCTATATTTGAATTTGAGTTAATTAAACAGAGTTTGAAGGCAGTAGTGACGCAACAAATATATACTGTATTATTTGTTCAGTTCAGGAACACACATAATTAGTTTCTCACAATAATTGAGAAGGATCATAACCACTGGCCATAAATAGTGTTTCTAGTGCATTTGTGTGCTAATGCATTGCAAGTGTGAATTGTAGAAAGTTGAAATAAAAAGCTAAACTGTTGTGCTAAATAGTGTACAGGTTGGTGTACAACTATATGTTCACTCTAACATTGATGCAGCAAGGTATTCCACAGAACAAAAATAGATCTCCATACTGAATTCAGTACAAAAAATCAATATACATTTTCTCTCGCAGACGTCTATGTAATAACATTCACACAGGCTTGTCTCCATTAGACTCACAGTGAGACAGCATGCACCTCAGCACTAATTGACAAATAAAATTAAGAGAACCACTGTCAGTTCAATTACAAACACCTCTTACACGTAACTAAATAAATAGCATTGCTGCATTACACAGTAAACCTGTTGCTTAATGGAATTACTATTGTGAGTTTGAAGTCATGAATTCTCCAGTTTCCCAAAAAACCCAGCAAATTACCAGCTCAACCAAATTACATTTAAATAAGTGTGAATAGGACAATCTGAAGTAAACTTTACACACAGCCTTATTCAAATATAATCTGCCTATCAAAGTTTTCTTATTTTGTGTCCAGCCATTTTTTGCCAAGTCAAACAGTAAAGTACAACCCCAAATTAATTAATTATTTTAGTATCTATTTGTACCAGTACATGCAGCTCCAGTCACTTATCACTGCATGTTTTCGAGGTGGGAAGTGGTCAGCTCCCTATAGCCTTCAGTAGTAAAACACGCTAACTTCACACAAAAAAGTAATGGTCAGCCAGTTTGAGAATTGATCCCAGAACCTCTTTTTTGCCTTGAGGCCAAGTGCTCTATCTTCCAATATATGTGAAATTATTTTCCTTCTGAACATGCCCTGACACTGCACTCTAATTATATGAAAGCCAATTGCCTCTGCAAACACTAATGAGGCTGAAAACAATCAACAGATAATCAATGTGCCCTAACTGACTGGACCACCGGGTTCATCCCACATGTCATTTCACCCAGATCTCATCTGAAGAGGCTGCAGCTTGTTTACTACTCACAATCAAGAACACATCTCTAGGGCTCTGTGTGTGTGGTGAGAGTTTGAGCTTTTGCCAAAATTATTCAACCCAGTGGAGGGAAAATGTGAATCTCTTTCTCAAGCATTCTGTTTTATCTGTTTATGCGATCTGAAAGAAAATATTTAGAGTGCATTGTGTTAAAGATTGAGCAGAATACAGCATAACCATTCAAATCCTTTCAACTGTGTGAAATATCAAATTACTGGTGTGCAGTGGAAAATGTCAATATGATAATAAAAAATAGAATACAAAATAAATACAAAATGGATGAGTAAAATGCAACTGGCGATTCTGTCACCAACTGATACATTGTCTAGCCTTTTTTTCCCCGATATATAACGATTATGTAGATAAGAATGAGTAAAGAATAATGTGTGGCTTCCAAATTCTTCTAGTTTATGTATTTGGTTGTGTGTTTTCTGTGTCAAATGAAGTTCACAGGGTTCAACTCTTCAACCCAGATGCACTAAAGGAGTGAAATAAGCTAATAACTTTTGTCATGGTATAATAGACAGTCAATGGTCAGATGCCACTATCAAACCCTAAAAAAATTTGGGTGCCATTTCACATTTTTTCGATCTTACCTGACTTCACACGAATGCACACTCAGTTCTTTGTGGAGCAGCCCACTTGTGAGGTTATAGACCAGAACAGAGCCATTACTGGTACCTGGAAAAACAATTCAAAAACAAGACAAAGTGCAGCATATGAGAAATCTGACACAGGCGTTGAAGATAGAAAGGTCAAAGTTACTTATCTTAGCAGCATCTACCCGCCAGCCCCCGTCTTTGTGTGACAACCCATGTGTTCCCTGTCACTGCTCCACGTAGATATGTGGATACAGGCAGTACATCAAACTCCTGTCAGTCAGCTCATAGCCCGAGAGCTCACACACAATTTCATCGGAGTCTCAAAACGCACATCGTCTCTCTCCTCCAGCTCCTCCATCTGATTAAGTAACGCCGATGACATTTAGCGTTGAAGAGAAGCGGCACCAAAGTGATTCTTATTAGACGCTCAGATGGCAATAAAGTAAACCAAAATATACGGCTGAGTTCAGGATGTTCAACTAAGTAAACAAAGTAAATATAGAAAGTCATGTTAGGAGTTATCACTAGGGATGCACTGATACCGATACTGGATAGGATATATTTCTGAGTTTTAAAGTTAGGAAAGAAAAATTGACAATCTGTTTTTAGTTTTTGCATTTGTATCAGTGGATATTGGGTATTGGTCAATCCACAAATACCAAATATCGGGATTGGTACTGGGACTGAAAAAGCTGGAATTGGTGCATCTGTAGTTATCATTGCAGCAATTATGGGCCTTAGGTAGGACAGAGTAAGCCTGACTTCCAATCTCTCTCACTCTTGTTCACTATGGACTCTCAAATCACACACAAAGCCAAATGTACGTATATCACAGTAAATATATTTTGAACATACCAGAAGTTTGAAGGGCTAATAATAAATAATAAAAAGGCAAAGTTTTTCAGTCACTGAATAATTGTGCCAATAGCAAAGTTGGAGCTACAGATTCATTTAACTGTAATTGTATTTGATGAAATGTGCTTTTATATAAGCATTCACAGTCAATCAAGTATTTACCATAGCAGCCAAACAAGCATACAATGTCAATGCCATCTATAGAAAAAAGCTGTATGCAGATGAACATGCTATTTAATTGATTTGGTTTCCTGTGGGAGTCATTTGTACATTAATGGCTTTTTCTTGCTCCTTGCTTTAACCTTTGTTATTTTTTTAAGCCTTAAGCAAACCAGACAGCAGCATGTCTGCCTCTCTAATTATCCCGGATGTGATGGAGATTGAATATATGTATGTTCAATCTGCACTGGGCGGCAAAAAGAGAACCCCATGCTGGCATAACATCTGGAGGTGGCGATAGGCGATGCTGCGCAGTGGGCACCAACAGCCGGGCATAAAGAAAGCAACTGGAGGATGGTTTCAGCAGGATTCAGGCAAACAGGAAGCGGGTAGGTGGAAATAAATTCAGCACATTATTTAGATGGCTTCCCTCATCGACCCACACCGGCTACAAAAACGGTCCACCATATTGTGAAGTTTAAAAGCAGACCAGCTCATTAAAATGTTGAATAAACTATACGCTATATTTATATGTTAGGTTTAGTAAAATTTTTGTTTTTGCCT
>JAVQKG010250923.1:0-12595 GCA_036025885.1 Hypseleotris bucephala
ATTAGTGTGCTGTAAAGTGTGACTGATCAAAGTTATTACCTGCTGCATACAAGCTAATAATGTGTGCACATGTTTTTTTTTCTTTTCTTCTCTGGGACTTTTGGGGCTTCGTTAACAATATACTCATTAAAAAAACACCATTACTGCTTATGATTTGCCTTTGCCACACAACCAAAAAGAACTAGATTTGATTAAAACATTCAATAATCACATTGAAACTTCCCACATTACCCAATTATCCCTGGTGGTGTAGAATGTATTTTTGTTTTAATTCCCGTTGCTGATTGCATATTCAGTCTTTCCCGTTTCCCAAGAGTGTGTAGCAAATTGTTTTATCTGGCCCCTTCTTTGAGAACAACAGTAATAGCTTCCATAGAGGGAGAAAACCTGAAAAATATCATCTTTGTTATGCATTATTGCCAAAAACAAATGCTCCCGGATTTATTATTTCTCTGGAGGTTTGAATAGCAGACAATCAAATATACAGTAAGCTGTTAGAGCGATTAATGTATTTTGTGAGCACTACCTTTGCACTACCTTGCATGATGTCTTCAAAGTCTTTTCCCCTGTAGTGTACAAAAGAGAGTAAACCACTTTTAAGCTAAGGACAAGATGCTAGTAAAAGGACTAAATGAATTATATAATATATTAGATTATACAAGGTAGACTTAACTTAATTCAAATTCAATTCATTGTAAAATAGGCTTGAATAGAACAGTTGCACTATGTCCATCACAATCACAGTCTATATGCCTGCTATTTCATAATTGTTTTGTGGAAAGCTTGTTCAATGATTTGTAATTTCTTGAGTGTGTTCACAATGCATGCCCTTAATTTCTTGCTGTTTTCAATAAGAAACTAATGATACAGTAAGAACACGGTAAACCATTTCTAGCAGCGTGATATGATATTGTGTGAATGTGTCAATGTCATGTCAAATTTGTATGCCCATTTATCTTCATTTTCACTTCTTGTATGCCATCCCTACCCCTCACTTCCTCTTCTCACTTGGTCTGCGTGTCCTCCCTGTGTTGCAGGAGTACAAGCGTAAGCAGATTGAGGAGCAGCGCCAGGCCGAGAGGCTCCAGAGGCAGCTGCAGCAGGAGAGGGCCTACCTGGTGTCTCTACAACAACAGCAACAGCAGCAGCAACAGGAGGGCAGACAGGACAAGAAACAGCTTTACCACTACAAGGATGTCATCAATCCCAATGACAAACCCGCCTGGGCCAAAGAGGTAAGGCACTGCTTGTAAGACTAAACTGCACATTTGAATATTGGTCTATGTTGGTGTTTCTTGGTGTGAAAAAGCTATTTTAATGTAATTTTTTGTTTATATTCATTTAATTAAGAGTCTAGTGGTATTTGTGTGTTGTTGTTAACTTTTTAGCAGGTTCACCCAACAAAACCCCAGGAGAGATGTGAAGTTGAAACTGTTCATATTGTATTTACAAAGCTGGTAATAATAGTGCCTAGTTATACAATATGTCTTAAGAAAACCAGTTTTTAACTACACTATTGTGACCTTAAAATGAGATACCAACTTAGAATAGGCAGGAGTCTTGATGGTTTCCAGCTGTCCTGGGTATTCTGTGTATTAAGTTGGAAAATTAATTTTGAGATAGCACCCTACAAGGAATTGATAAATGAAATAACTTTTATAATTTATGGGTCTGGTCCGCCAACTGGAAAGCAGCATAAGTTTTGCTCTTTAAAATATTTGGAAGTATAAAACATTATAGGACGTGTTAAAACGCATAATATAAGGTTTTTGCTAACAGATTGTGGAAGTATTGCCTGTTTTGTGTTGGTTTGTTTGTTCACACTGCTTTGACTCTTGACTTCTATAGGTCCAGAAACAGCAGCTCGGTAACCCTCCCCGCTCCAACCTCCAGCATCACCAGTCATTCAACCAACCACCTTCATCCTCCTCATCCTCACATGGACAGGCCCCCAAACGAACCCCCTCCCAGGGTTATGGGCCTATTCCCAATATCCGTATTTCGACAGAAGGCTTAGATCCAGGCTTGAAGCAGGAAATCAGTCAGCAAGTGAGGCAATTCCGAGCTCAGAAACTTAGTCAGAGAGGACGTAGTGAGGATCAGAATAAGGCCGCAAATCAGGGTCCCAATAAAAAACCTAATATGAACCAGAAAGAACGCTCCATCCATGGATCACATAACCCCAGTTCTATGGAGCCCATCAAGAAAGGCAAGCCCAGAGACAGGCCCCTCTCTGCCCCCAATCAAAGTGCTATAACTCCTGACCTTTCTAGGAGCCACGGACCCAACAATAACAACCCCAAACTTCCGCTCAAACTGGTTAGTCCCCGTCTGCGATATAGTTCACACTCACCTTGCCGCCGAATAGATGTAGAAGTAGATCAAGGTGCCAATGAGGGCCTAATGTACCCAGATCATCCCAATAGGCCATCACCCAGCATCTCACCTGATTACATGCAGTGGATACAGCATGGTTCGAAAGATAGGTCCCCCTCACCCTGCCGTAGAATTAGGGGCAAAATGTCACTTGAGCACCCAAGATCTAACTCCCCTTGCTACTCACCGGTCCAATTTGAATTTTCTTCTCCACAAAGCAGATCACCCTCTCCCAGGCATAAAATAGATGGAGATTCCGACCTAGAGCAGGACTATCTGGACGGATTTAGGAATGAGAAAAAGTCTGAATCCTCCTTTCAAAAATTTCTCTACCCCAATATGCTGAGACGAGCTTCTTCACCAAGTCAGTTCAATAGTAATCTCCTTCAAATTCCCAACAGTAACTTCTGTGGTCTTCCTAATGGTAGACCAGGCATTAAAAACAGCTCCTCCATGACTGATCTTAGTGCCTCTGCTCCAGCCGCCTTATTGCAGCAGAACTTATCCAAGCACAGTTATCGTTCTTTTGAAAGCCTAATAGGACAACCTCATGGCACCTCCACTTCCTCTGAAAGCTCACCCTCATACGATCCATTTTCTCCTTGTCGCCGTAGCAGTAGTTCTCTCTCCCCTGTCTTCTCTCCAGACTATAATACCATGTGTCCACAGTTAAAACTGTCCCCTGTAATGGTCTCACCGCAGTGTAGTCCTTTCTGCTCTCCTCAGGGGTCTCCCAGAGTTACTCCCAGAGGCTCCCCTTTGGGATCAATGACCCAGTTATCTGTCAGATACATTGGGGCAGAATGTTAAGAAGAAAAACCAATGTGGGAAAATAGTTTGTACTTTTATATTTGAATCAGATTTATAAAAGTTTGTTAAGTTGCAATCACTATTTTAGTATCCCCAAATAGTTTTAGTATGTATGTAATCAGCTCTGCAAAATAATTTTAAAAAGGATAAACAATTTTATTTGACCCACAACAAAATAAACATATCTATGTATTAATTATGAATAAATAATGCACTTTATCTGTCTATTCACCACAAAATATAAAAGCATTAAGTAATTTTGCAGAACCTATTTAAAACTGCCCTAGCATCAGTATGAAGCATCTTCTCAAATATACAAGTACAAACAATACTTTTGTAAATAAATATATATTTTTTTATATTTTAAAATGTTCTCATTTACATTTTTACTACAATTTTACTAATACATTTTATTTATATGCACCTTTTTACATTTTTATACTACAATTGTATATATTTTTTACTGGGTCTGTGCTCCAAAGGGGAGTAGTCTGTATACTTAGTTAAATGTAGCTTAGTTAGATACATCCATCTCCAGCTCACCACACGTCAGCCCCATTGTCACCCATTGCCCCACATACTGGTGATGTCATCTGGAAAACCCACCCCTGTCCATTTTAGGTCAGTCATTCACATCATTGACTTGCTTGGTGATGGGTGCTGGCCAAGTGGTGATGGTGGAAAAACTTCTAACTTTTACCAATATCCCCTTTTCTTCTCAATTGGTTCTAACTAATGTCTTTCTATGTTTAAGTAGCAAGTACTGTCTTTTAGTGCCAAGGATCGAAAGTAGAAAAAGTCTTTTGACAGCCTATATAAACCAATCAGGCAAAACATTATGACCACTGACAGGTGAAATACACAATGATTTTGGCATTCTAGTGTGAGAAGCAGGAAATATGGGAAAGCATGAGGATTTGAGGGACACATTTTTATGGCTAGACAACTGGGTCATAACATATCCAAATCTGCAGCTTATGTGGGGTATGCAGTAGTTGAGTCTCTATCAAAAGTGAATATTTGGCAGGTTGTCATAGTGTTATGCCTGATTGGTGTGTATTTTTTGTAGTTTGCTGCTAATAAAACTTTATTTTCCTTCTAGGTTATTCAATAGTACCTTCTAAAGTGCCTTCATCTGTAGTTACTAACACATCCTTGCTTTTATATACAGTAGATGTGTCCTCCAATGCATAGTATGTAGCATATAGACCAACTCTTCTATTCAGTAACTGTCATAGTGCAGTTTATAATCTTGAAATTGCTGCTAGTTGACAAGATTGGTCGTGTAGAGTTACAGAAAGCTTCTAAGTCCGAAACGTGTGTATCCTTGTTTAACTTTTAGCTACTCTGACAAATCCAGACCAAGCATTGACTAAGTGTGTTGTTTGGTTTAGAAATATGAGATTTGTTGCAGCTGGGAGCATTCCTTGGAGACTTTGCTCACTGCACACAGCTCATAATCTGATAATATGATTAGACTGGCGAGCAAAGCTTTCTGATTTCCTCACACACGGGTCATACGTCACATAAGGTCACAGCCATTTGACAACTGCTGAAAACTGTGGTGTTTATGTGGCGTCTTAGAAATATTTCATGACTTTTACGCATCAATGCCATCAGACTGTTTTGTTGCACATGTTTCTTTAGATTGTAATTACATATTTTAAGGAATTTGATGTCCCAGTAACCACTGCTGCCCCAGGACATATTGACAAAAACGTGGCAGCTATACCATGCAGAGAGCTAACCAATCACATGCACAACACAATCCTAAACTCCAAGGTCAGTGCAGTGTTTTGCCCAAGGAAACAACTGGTCAAGGATAAAATTAACTACCTCTAGTTAGCAGGCAATTCGTTCTTCCACCTAAGCCACTGCCTAAAACAATTGACTTCAATCAAAAACCTGAATTAATAGATTGTATAAAAAAGTTTCTTGTTCTCAACCACTATTTGGGAAACATATTCACAAGCATCCAAAGCCTGCAGTGGTACTTTCATGTTGTAATCTTAATTGGTAGAGATGAAAGACTTGCACTAAGACAAAATCCAGTTATAGATTACTTATGCAACACGGTCATACATGTAGCCTTATTATTGTTTTCCCTGAGACTTTAAAACAGTCTGGTGGCTGCGGTGCTAGCTTGGTCGCGGCGGTGATGCTAGCTTGTGTCGTGCCTGTGTGTCTGTGTGTTGTTGTGAGTGACAGTGATATGTGACTATCCCAGGTGGAGGAGCGCTCTAAGCTGAACAGGCAGAGCTCTCCAGCGGTGCAGCACAAAGTCTCCAACCGTATCTCCGACCCCTCCCTCCCTCCCCGCTCAGAGTCCTTCAGCAGCGGGAACATGCAGCCCGCCCGCACCCCACCCTGCCACCGGCCCATAGAAACTCAGGTGTGTGCCGGTATAAAAAAGGAGCTCACCCAAGGCCTTCTTTTGGTCGAAACGCAAAACCTTTTTCATACTTAAATTCAGGCCCGGTTCTACAGGGATACAGTAATCAAATTTGTGCACCTTGAAATGTATGAGAACGCAATACTGATTTTAGCTCTTATTAGTTGTTAAATGTTTGTAGTTTTAGTTTAAAAATGTTCAAAAAGGGCAAATTTAAAGGGCATACTATAATAAATATGCACCCTTGGTAATAAGTACTACTAAATTCTAAACATTGGTTCACTTTGGGACATGTGGAACTGGGACCATAATTTCTGTAGTTGCATCCACTTTAGTGTTGATCTGCCCTTAGAAGTCCTGTGCCAGAACCGGGCCTGTTATAATCACCTATAAATCTTCATTTCCAAGAACCTTTGTGCCTTATCATCATATAGTGCCTTAAATCTAGTGCCTTGCTTCACTGTTTCTCACCATTTTTCTTCACTAGCTTGCCTTCATCCTCAACACTTTCTAATCCCAATACAACAGCATTTATTTTTTATTCCTAATTTCACTTTTCACAGATGGCCCACCTAGTCCCAGTAAAGACCCACTCCAGCTCCATGTCAGGTTCACAGTCTCTTCAGGATCAGACTGGTTCAGCTCTGAATGATGGTGCCAGTTTGGGCTCCCCCAGGCCCGAAATGCCACGCCAAAACTCCGACCCCACCTCGGACACTCCCGCCATGCCGGCCCGGATCTCAGAACGGGAGCGGGACAAGGACCGGGACAAGGACCGGGACTGGACGGCGTGGCTGAGAGAGGAAGACATGCCACCCAAGGTCAGGGAATAACTTTGATGATGAGGTTATTTGTAGTTATTCGATTGGGCAATAAATATTTTCTAAACAAATACTTGGATGTCATATAAACATAGTCTTTCTGGGTGGAGTATAAACTATAGGTTTCTCCCACCATTCATGCATGTAGTAGGAAAACTGCACCTATATGATTGTGAGAGTTTGAATGATTATCTGTCAGTGTATGTCTCTGTGCCAGCCCTGCAACTAACTGGCTATTGTCCAAGAGGTACCCTAAGTCTTGTAGTTGCTCCAGGCACCCGTAACAGGAAGTAAAAGAAAATAAATGAATTAATTAATTTCCAGTCAGTAAGATTGTGAATCAAAACAATGACTAATATTAATTGAATCTATCTAAAAATACATTAAGAAGCTTAATGGGAGACATTGCTCTTTGGCCTATGCTATATAGCAGGTTATTATAGTAGCTATTAATTGTAAGTGCATTGTAATGGAGTCCAATATATTATCTGCTTGTGTAAAATACCAAATGCATTAAAAGGATATAGTATATGGTGTGTTAAAGCTGTGTCTGTCTGCCTCCACAGGTCCCTCAGAGGACCACGTCCATCTCTCCGGCTCTGGTCCGGAAGAACTCTCCTAATGGAGGAGTGGGACTGGGCTCTCGCGGAGGCTCTCAGCTCATACGGGCCAGGTAAGACTTTTATTAGCTCTGACTCTATCTGTGGAGGCTAGTCTGGAAATAAATGGCTTTTAGTGTTAGAGGTTTTTTTAATGACAGATTACAAAGTCTATTTTTTGTGTTATTATTTTGCATGCCTTTTTTGGTATCTGTGTAGTTCTACAATATAATTCAATGTATTTGTTGCTTTTCCACAACTGATTGGAAAGTTGGTGGTTTATACTGCCATTGTGTCTTTGTGAAGATACTTGATAATGTGGTGGTGGTCAAGGAGGCTCTTACCGTATGTCTGTCCCAGGGCGGCTGTGGCTTCAGAGTTAGCTTACCACCACCAGTCTGCGGATATGGAGTGAAGAAAGTTGGAAATCACCATACAGAAAAGTTCTACATAAACCAAATGCTTTATTATTCTAACATGTGCAGCTTAAAATTGATATTGGCCTCAAAATTATACAGTTTTGTTTCTGTGTTGTAGTAACCCAGACCTCCGGCGATCAGAGCTGTCTTTGGACGCCATGTTGCAAAGAACCTCCTCCAACTCATCCTCATCTTCCTCACCTTCATCTCAGGGAGGCTCTGCCGAGAGAAGAGGTACAGACACACGCTTGAACCTTTCCCCTGTCTGAAGTTGTTCTAATTATCATTTCAGAGCATGCTAGCATTCAGTAAACATGCAAATCCAGACAGGGGAGCAGTAGGCTACACTACTCCACACTCGATGGCACATGCTTCAGTCAGGGGCCTATCAGTGGGACAGTGACAGCAGCAGTTCAGCTCTGATCAGCCTGTCTGATGTGGCCTCTGGAGCGATAGAGGAGGGGAAATTAGTGAAGGAGATAGAAGGGCGCGCAGAGGGAAGTGTCAAACAGCAGGCCAGGGGGAGATCTGAGATATGCATGGATCTCTTACTGACAAGCAAGCACACACAGCAGAGCATAGCAGGGAGCAAGGCAAGCTTATAGTTAGTGGATAAGAGAATGAAGTGATAAAACAAGAAAAATAACAGATTTGACAGACATCTCAGCAATTTTTCATTCACGTTTTTTTACACATACAGCCTGGACCATGTGAAGACAGTTACTAATACTCACTACACGCCAAGGCAATGTGCTAAGTTGGATGCTCTCAGTAAAGGGGCCAGTTATGCCACAATGTCAGATATTATGCAGACCTTAAATGCATCCCAACCTGAATAATTTATCTACTGCTAACATACATCACAATCACTCTGCCAAGTCCAATAAGTGATTCCTCTTTCCTTAGGGTCCAGCAGGTTTTGATTTATTCACTGAAAATTGGTTTGTTGAAACATCACAGTTTACATTTTTTGTACAGGATTGCACAGGCGTGTCTTACATTATCAAGTGATCATTCAAAATTAGCAATTGCTTTAAACTACAGTATAGTTTTTATGTAAATCCACTGAAAAAGTCACATGGTGTATTCATTTTTTATTTGTTTGTAATTTTGGAAGTAAACTTTACATAACTGTAAATGATATGAGTTATTATGTCTTTGTTTTGATAGGTCAAAGAAAGCATGAAGCATCACCTCCAGGAGCTAATCAGGAAGCTAAGCCTAAACAGGAGGAGGGCCGTGACTCGGGTCGACCCAGCAGACCTGCAGTAAGTTATATTGCACCCCTCAATCAAACAAGCCTGTCCCCTGTCTTCTGTGTCTTTCATGTGCATTACATCTCTGTCTCTCTCCTGTCCCTCCCAGAGCTATAAGAAAGCCATAGATGAGGTCAGTGACACCATTTTGAAAACCCCAGCCACCCCTTTTCACAAAACAACTTTTATTTCCCCCTTGAAAACATGATTACTTTGTCCTTTTTGAAGATGGCAGTGCATGAGTACCTCTGTCCACATACCTGAGATAGTGTATGTGTGGATGTGTGTGCTTGTGCAAATCGCAGAACTGGGTAGAGTAGCCATAAACTGTACATCAAAATAGTATTACCATAGTAGACTTTTTAATGTAGAAGAAAAACAATTGGTTAAAAAAACAAACTTCCCAAGTATTAAGTAAGCATTTTGATTTTATACAATCAATGTAATCAGACAAAAAAAAATTAATTTGTAAAGGTATTTCTATGTTTGCAGTGATTAAGGCAAACAAAACAATCCACCTTACCTTTTTCAAAACCAACAAGCTTTTAAATCAATACCCTTGTACAGAGATGACTAGTCACCAAAAATAGTACTAATGTATGGGAATTATTACTTCAAAATAGCATTACTGTTGCAGAATAGTGTATAGTGCATTCTACTAAAAATACAAATTTACTCAAAAAGTTAGTCAAGTAAATGGAAATGCTACCCGACTCTGTACAAATCCATATGTTGAGATGCATCTGGTGTGTGTGTGTGTGTGTGCGTTGGTGTGTGTAATGGAAAGATCCAAGCACATGTGCAGAATCTGAATGTCTTCTTCCTGTTTCTCTGTTGTCGCGGTTACTGATCAGGAAGAGCTGGTAAGACCACCGTACACAACGACGAGCCTTGACCCTTTTACAATCTGCATGACCGTCTGTAGCTCGACCCGTTGTAGGCTTTGGCTAAACAGGGAAGAGGAGTGAACGGCCAGATGGCATGGCAATGGCTAGTCCAAAAGGCTGCAGAATTATAGCTCCCCCAAGTTAGGGCTGCACAATACATATATCATGAATTTATTGTCTTGTCACCACAATGTTAGCAAGTGCAAGAAAGTAAAGTAAACTAAATGTATTGCAATATTCCTATAGTTCAGCACTGGTTTAGTCCTTGTGTTTTGTCCTGATTTTACCATGCTCTGTTTTAGCTTATTTCAGTCCTGCTTTACTCCTAGATTGAACCAGTTTCGGTCCTAGTTTTGTCCTGGTATAGTCCCTGTTTTTGCACTGATTTGGTCCCTGTTAATCACCCTATTTAGAACTACTTTACACTTGGTTTAGAGTAGTCCTTGTTTGTTCAGTTTTTGTCCTCCATATGATTCCTAATTTAGTCTTGGTGTACTCCAGTTTTGTCCTTGTTTAGACTCATATTGTCAACATATCCAATTGTCGCTCTGGTACTCATCATCAGGTACTGCATCAATTTCCTAATGGCAATAAAACTTTCCTTATTCCTTATTCCTTATTATTATACCACATTACTAAATCCAACATAGTTACCATTTATCACATGTTGTGATATTGTGCAGCCCTACCTCCAGTAGATGCCTCATTATCTCCGCCTTTTCCTTTTAATGACTTGTTTTATCAATATTGGGTCTTTGGAGAATAAAATTGCTGATCTGTGTTTCCATCATGGTGTTACATAAATATAGTCTATAGCAGATAAAAACGATCAGCACTTTTGTTCTGGTAAAGTTAAAAACTTTTATGTTTATGTGACTACAAAATTTGCCGTCATGAAACAGTACAGTTTTGGCACCTTTTTGATATCCTTGAATATGGTCTTTTTTCCTCTGTATTAAAATCTGCATTCATTTTTTATTAATTTTTGTTCTTTTTCCTCTTGTTTTGTTTTATAGGATTTAAGTGCACTGGCGAAAGAGCTGCGAGAGTTGAGAGTAGAAGAGGGCACCAGGCCTCCAGTCAAGGTATGGTTTGATTTAAACTGATGCAGAAGTATATAAACTAAATGTATGCAAATCAAATCTACATTTAACATTCATCCAGCTATTCTTAATGTGTCATTCATAATCTATAGTTCAATATAGCTAAAAATACATTGTTATTGCCATGCTAATTTACAAAGCATGAATGTCCCATGACCAATCAATTCCAAAATGCAATTTCTACACCCTGACTTATAATGCATTATAAAAGTGGACAATATTTACAAAAAAAAATGTAAACACTGAACTATATTAACAACCCATATTCAAAAACTTATATTTGTGTCTAATGAATCTTTAAGACTTCTGTAATTTTGCTGTCTGTATGTTCTTTCTAATATAATTTTTACTTAATTTAATCTTTCCTTCTTGTATCCTTCAAAGGTGACAGACTACTCGTCCTCCAGTGAAGACTCAGAGAGCAGTGATGAGGACGGCGAGACGGTCGGCCATGATGGGACTGTTGCCGTTAGCGACATCCCACGAATCATGTGAGTTTTCCTCTTCCTACGGCTCTTTCTCTACTTCCTCTCCCGGATACCTTTCACACAGGGACTGTCAGATTGAATTTGTTTAAACTCCTGCAGTGAGCACAGTGCAGTTCCATTGCTGTTAGTTGTGCAGTATTTTTAGTTCACTTGTTTACATTTTTACAAGGACAGGTAGCTTCTTCCCAGTATTTCATCAGTAATTGTAGGCTGCTCACATTTTTCTGTCTCTTCATGTTAATTCCAGACAAACTTAGTGGTCATGAGGTCTGTTTTGTGGAGATAGACTATTTGAGGATAGTTGGAGCCACCGAAATAAGCTTTTGTCACAATGATAGGATACTCTTAAAATCCTCAATACAGACAGTGGATAATTTAATCATTTTGAAGTGCTATGTTACAATATTTCTTTTACACTTGCCTAAATAGTTTACACTAAACAACATGAAAGATGATACATATTAGAAATGGGTGAATGCAGAAGACTACTGCAATCAGTGTTTTTATAAAACATTTTTAACTACAAATTCAATGTGCATCCAGTCTTAACACTTGATATTTTTTACCTTTTTTATTAGATGAAAATTGGCATTATTACAATAAAAATTAGAGTGAAGAGCTGAACATAAAAATATGCACTGTTGCACAATTCAAAGCAGACCGTCATAACTTCATATCACACTACACATTTTTATAGTCATATCTATTTTTTTATGTTACCGTAAGCCCAGTGTCAGTCCATTGTCTATTGCTATGGTGGAATAGCTTTGTATAATGAATGTGTATGGGTTTCAGGCCAGCCGTGCAGAGCAGCAGTGAGCAGCATGGAGGTCTAACAGAGGACACCCTCGGAGATGCTTATAACAGCTCCAAGGACAGCACTTTGATGATGAGAGGGGTGAGAGAGAAGAAATAATAGCTTTCCTTTTGACTGATTATCCTTCTTTAAGTAGTTTTGTGTTTTGCTATATAAAGTTTACTCATACTTTTTCCATTTCACAGGCGGAGGAGAGGAGGAGAGGCAGCCATAGTGAAAGTAATGGTTTTGGGAATCACAGTAAACACGGTAACCTCCCTGACCTGGTGCAGCAGAGCAACTCCCCATCAGCCACGCCCACCACCACACTACAGGAGCTGAGTGACATGGCTGAGGTTAGTTATGCATAGGACATGTAGGAGGCAAATTTGACCTTGCAGCAGACTATCTTGTATGTATAAAAGCTATTGTGGACAGCTGGACCTGTTATACAAAACTGTATTTAGGTTTAGATGACATGGATGGTTTTCAATTAGCTAGTCCTCCATTGCTTGGTACTTCTGACAAAATTATTTCTCAAGATGTAGATTAATTTTAAATTTAATTAACCAAATTTATTTTGGTGAAATGGTTCATGTACAGTACTTCATAATAAAATAAAGTTGTAGTTAAGTATAGTCTCTAATT